>JBBPCX010086210.1:0-26421 GCA_037974365.1 Hydrocynus forskahlii | reverse complement strand
TCCTGGGGTGGCCAGTAGGGGTCACCCGTATTCCGTGTTTCGTGTTTATGCCTTGTCCTGTCTGTAATTAATTTCACATGTCTCCTGTTTTGTTCTGTCTGTTTATTGGTGGTTGCTAGTTTCAGTTCATGTATTTAATCTGGTTTGTGTTCTGTGTTCGGGGTCCGGTCATTGTACGTTGCATGTGTAAGTGTCAGTGTGTGTATTGTCGATGTCTTTCATTAAAGTCACGGTGTGGTGCAACCTGCTTCTGTGAAGGATCATTAAAATGGCATTCTGGTCGCACCGGAGCTACAAGACTCCCCCTGTCTGGTCCCTGGAACCACCGCCACCGCGCCGCACGCGCCGCGACATGTAGCTTATTGAAACAGTAAAGAAAATTTCCACTATGGAAATTTTCACTGAGGAAAGTAAAATCCAAAATCAGATCTTCTGATACCTATTTCTCCTAAACATAACTGAACAAGTTTAACATCAATCTGAGATTCTGACCATTTTCTCCCACTTCTTAAATTCAGCTCCTGAGAAAGAGCTTTCTCTAATATCAGTCCGATTCCAGTTTAAGATCTGCAAATGAAATTTTTATTTCTCTCACTGCTCTGATCTTTATTCAGCTCAGCATCAGATCTTCAGATCCACCAGAAGAAAACTTGGTTTCTCATAAATGAGTCTGAAATTTGTCTCAGTTACCAAATTCAAGTCTTGACTCCCAAAGTCAGACAATTTTGATCCATAAGGTGTTAAAGAGAAGAAACTGAGAACCGATGAGAACAGCAGGAGAACTCTTGTCTAAAGTTTATTTTTTCTTTTGCTCCTTATTTCTTTTGGATTTATTTCTGATCAGACAGAGTGTGAGCAGTAAAATCCTGCTCTGGGTGGGTGAATAAATTCACACCTTTGTTTTAATCTTTAAGATGGAAAATCCCACTAAAGAGATGACAGAGGCACCGCTGTAGGAAATTAGTTTGGCGTTTCACAAGCATATGAGACAATTTAGATTTAACAATGACGTTTAAGCTTATAGAAGTTTGGACAGTGAACTACAGCTTGTCTTTGGACTGGATGGGGTTTTTGCCAATGTTCTGTACAGCTCGTCCAATCTGGTCGCAGTAGTTACAATGTCTGTGTTTGGATCACGGATAGATGGATTAAACCCTACACACTCGGGTTGGTTGAGTTCATTGAGCTCCACTATTATTACTGTCATGTTTTGCTGCGAGCTGGTTGATCATACAGTTAGTTAGTTGGAACATATGCATATTTTGATTTGACTGTAATACAGCTTGGAAAAAGGCTTGATTTGTCCCATCTAGATACAAACATTCCTGGCAACTTGCGGCTGAATGGAAAGTTGTCACTGCTTTTGCTACCATACAGAAATATCCGAATTTTAATACATGGCAACCCACCTACACTTGCTTTGCTTGGGTTTACACTGCGACGCCATGGTGTGTCTGCAGGGTGTGATGATGTTTTTTTTTTGTTTGTTTTTGTTTTTTTTGGCCCGCCACCACCCCCCTGGTTTCATTTTACAAAAACTGTCATTAAAGCCGCTCCAAGCTTACCCCTCCCCCCACAGTGGAAGAAAAAAAGGAACCCCCTAGACCCCCTGTGACCGCTCACATGGTGCAGGTCAGGTTCAGGGCCGAGGGGCCCTGGCGACAAGTGGCCTGCCCCGCCACCCTTTGTGGAGGGCCATCCACGCACCACAGAGACCCAAGCCCCTCCAAGCCCCCCGAGGGCTTGTAGGGGCTCGGCCATCCACGCTCCGGTCCCGGCCACCATCCCCCCTGCCCATGCCCTGCACCCCCTCACCACCCCTGAGGGCAGACCACCCCCTCGGTCCCGTCAACCCTACTCCCCTACTGTCCTAATGGGCCAGCCTGGCAGTCACACTGAGACAGTGACCACGGTCTCCCCGCCCCCGCACCCTCATGCCGGGGCAGTTGGGCCCCCCACCCCCAACACCGTTACTTAAATGTAGTTATTGCAGTCCAATTGTGTTCAAATGCTGTCAGCTTGTTTTTCCTACAGGCAGACATCCTCTCCATGGAAACATGTTCTAATAGTATGTTTTTAAATTGAGTTAAGTTTAAATTCTCTTTTGACTTCCAGTTCAGAAGGATAGTTTTCTTAGCGATGGTTAGCACTGTAAGAAGTGTGTCTGTAAGACTTATTTGTGTCTATATTAACGTTAGTGAGGTCACCGAGCAGGCAAAGTGAGGGGGAGGTGGGGATTGGGTGTCCTAGGTATGTTGATAAGTCTTCACAAATCCTCTGCCAGAATTCCCTGACCGGTGTGCAGTGCCAGAAAGCATGCATATAATTATCAGGTGTGTTATTCTTGCAGGTTAAACATTTGTTAGTATTTCTGTTACCCATCTGGAACATCCTTTGTCCTGTATAGTGGGTTCTGTGTAGGATTTTATACTGTAGAATTTTGAGTCATTCTAAATGTGTTCAGGCAAATTTGTGTCCAAAAGTTGGTGTCGGGATTGATAACTAAATCCTGTTCCCATTTGTGGGTAGGAAGTGACAGACTTGTCTCTGATTCAGCTAGATGCTATAAATTCTGGAGAGTAGTTTCTGGGATGGCAATTTTAGGAAGTTTGCTGCTGCTGCTGGTGGGAGCTCCAAGTCTACCTGCTTTATTTTCCATTTATTTTGTATTACTGACTTAAGTTGAAGGTATTCTAAAAATGCATTTTTTCCAGTCACGTAATTTTGTATAATTTTGTCAAATTAAATCATATCATTGCCTTAGATAATATGCTCCAAGCGTCTGATTCCTTTATTATGCCAAGTTATAAAATTGATCACTTTTTTATTTTGTAGAATGTCGGGGTTGTTCCAGATGGGTGTCATTTTGTATGGAACCAGTGAAGATTTGTTAATTTTAAGAAATTCCCACCAGGCCATCAGAGATGTGCTGATGTTGCTGCTCGTAGAGCAGTCATTTTGTTTCAGGATGGGACTGATAAATGGCAGGTGTTGTACTTGAATATCATTACAAAAAGTTTTTTCCATATCCAGCCAGTTGAGATCCAATTGGTTTTGTGTAATCCATTTTAGGATAAATATTAATCTATTGGCCAGAAAGTAATAGTAGAAATTTGGGGGTCAACCGATTTTTGGGTTTTTGTAAAGTCTTTAAACTTATTCGTGGAGGTTTAGATTTCCAATGAAATTTTGAGATGATAGAGTCCAGGGACTTGAACTAAGCCTGGGGGGCTTGATTTGGAATCATTGAAAATCATCATTTTGATTGTTGCTACTCTCCCCATAAGTGATGTGGGCAGGACATCCCAGTGAGTGAGGTCGTCTTCAATCTTTTTAAGTAGAACATTGTGATTTAGTCATGTCAAGTCTGCTATTTTGGCAGAGATGTTAATACCTAGGTATCCAAAATTGTTTCCAGATTGTAGTGGGATAATTGTGTTGAACTGAAAGTCACAAGATATTGGTAGGACAATTGATTTGTTCCAATTGATTACATAGTCTGAGATGAATGAGAACTTGTCTATAAGTGTTATAGCTTCAGTAAGAGAGCTATGTGATTCTTCTTGAAGAAAGAGTAGAACATCATCTGCGTAAAGACTAATTTTATGTGTCAAGTTTGCTGTTCGAATGCCTTTAATACTATTATTTTTGCGAATTGCAGTTGCCAGTGGTTCGATAAATATTGCAAATAGTGATGGAGAAAGTGGACAGCCTTGCCTGGTGCCTCTTCTGAGATTAAAGCTTGATAATTTGTTTTAACGCATGACTTAGGTGAGCTGTATAATATTTTGATCCATGACAAGATGTTCCCTCCAAATCCAAGTTTCTGTAGGGTTGCAAATAGAAATTTCCAGTTCACCCTGTCAAAAGCCTTTTCTGCATTCAAGGAGACAATTATGGCATCCTTATTCCGAATGTTATAATAATCTATTAGGTCAATTAGTCTCCTTGTGTTAGTGGACTGACTGCTTTTAATAAATCCAGTTTGGTCTGGATGTATTATATAAAAGTGTTACTTTTTCTATTCTACTAGCCAGTGCCTTACTGATGATTTTAAGATCTGCATTTATGAGTGGTATTGGACGATAGCTAGATAGGAGTGCAGGGTCTTTATCCGGTTTGAGGAGGAGATTGATATCTGCATAATTCATGTTTGGAGCAAGTGAGGCTGTCTCTTTAATTTCATTAACCATTCTATTGAATAGTGGTGCTAGCAAAGGCCAAAATGTTTTGTAGAATTCTGCAGGGAATCCATCTGGGCCTGGTGCTTTTCCATTAGGCATTTGCTGTAGGGCATCATTAAGTTCTTCTATTGAAAGAGGTGATTCCAGAGACATGCTTTGTTATTTTTGGCAATTCAATGGCACTCAAGAATCCCTAAATATGGTATTGATCTCTTCTGGGACTTGAGTTGTTTTCCCATTGGAATCTGTGACTGAGGATATTGTTATTCTTTCTTTATTCTTTTTTAATTGGTTTGCTAAGAACTTGCTTGCCTTATTACTATATTCAAAGTTCTGCAAGCATAATCTCTGTACTTGAAATTGTATTTTTTTGTCCCTTAATTCTTTGTTTCATTTTAGATTTTTTCAACTTACTTAGTAGGTGTTCCTCTTGAGAGGCAAAATTGGGCTGCTTCCAAGGTCTTAATTTCATGTTCCAATTCTGTCTCAAGTGCTTTTTCTTTCTTTTTTTGGTGTGATGAATATGAGATTATTCTACTTCGTATTACAGCCTTTGCCGTCTCCCAGAGTATGCCTGGAGAGGTGTCAGGCAAGTCATTTGTATCAATAAATAACGTTCACTCTTTAAAATATTTTAGGAACTCTGGATTTGAGAGTAATGATGTATTCAACCTCCAAAGTCTATTTGACCGTGCACTCATTTTTATAGTGAGAGTCATAGTGACTGGTGCATGGTCGCTAATTGTGATTGGATAAATTTGTGTGTCATTTATATCTTTCATCATTGAGTTGCTGGTAAGGAAGAAGTCTAAACGGGAGTAAGAGTGGTGGACTTGTGAAAAGAAGGTGTATTCTTGAAGCATGGTGTGGCTAGCACGCACGCCATGTATCACACAGGCCCAAATCATTCATATACTGTTTTATTATTTCAGATGACTGGCACATACGGTAACTAGTTGCTTTACTAAATCGGTCAGATTCTGGATTATGGATTAAGGACCAGGCTGAAGTCTCCTCCCACTACCAATTCTGTGTCTGAATGTGCTGATATTGCCACAAAAAAAAGAGATGGAAGAACGACGGGTGATAATTATTTGGCCCGTATATATTTGCGATACATATCTCTGTTATATGCTGAAATTGTTATGATTATGAATCTTCTTTCTGGGTCTATAATGGTATCCTCACAAGTAAAACATATTCTTTTGTTGATTACAATTGCTATGCCTCTTTGTTTTGAATTATCGCTGACTAAGTATATGAGTGGAAATTGTGATGATTGTAGTGTTTGTTGTCCTGTTTTGGGTAAGTGGGTTTCCTGTAGTTAGACAATGTCTGCCTGTAATGTTGCTAGATATTCTAAAATTTGTAATCTTTTTGTATATGAGCTAACCCCACACACGTTCCAAGTAAGCAAGCATAGTGAGTTCATGTTATCTTTAATCCCCTGAATCTAAAGCTAAAGGTTGTGTGTGAGTGGCCATGTATGTATGCGAGTATGGGTGTAAAAATGGAGCCTACATATTTTGAATAGAATTGAATATGTATGTGTGTGTTTGTAAGTGTGCATGTATGTATGACAGTGTGAATGTCTACAGTGAATGTCTATATTTATGGGTTTAAATTGAGGGGATGTGTGTGTGGGGGGGGGTTGTGTGTGTTAGAGTGCGTGCGCGAGTTCCTGCGTGTCTGAGCTTAAGCTGAGGAGGTTTGTGTGTGTAGATGTAGTTTTGTGACTGCGTATATGCGTTTAAATATAAGAGGTGTTCGCGTGTGTGTGTGTGCGTGTGTATATGTGAGTGTGAGTGTGTGAATGCCTATGTGTATGTGTGGGTGTCTGGCCTATATTAGGTTACTTACAAAGTTTGTGTATCAACCTCGATATGTTACAACAAAAACAAAACAATGACAACAGCAACAATGATAATACAGATTGTGATGAAATGTTACACCCTGTGCATGTGTCGGCATTAATAGTCCATAGACGACAACTCCGCATGTATGTGTGAGACGCGTGCTAGTCTATTATATTTTAACTGCCCATATCTCAAATGTAGTATTTTATGCTTGCTTTAGCTCATTCGGCAGATCTATTTTTTGGAATGACGTGTTTTCAGTAGAGCCAAGGGGTGGATTTCTGGTCCCGGAATAATTGGCCATTCACATATAATTTGTCCACCGTGATGACAGCCCGCCATCCCTCTGATCATTTACACCAATGTCTGTTCCTCGTAACTGTCTCCCTTGATTTTTCACCAGCTCCTTCTGTTTGAAGTGCTCAAACTTGGCCACGATTGGTCTTGGACGTTGTCCCTCTTTCCTCGTTCCTCCTGTGCGGTGGACGCGGTGGAAGGTGATGGATTTTGAAGTTTCCTCTGAAAGTTTAAGTTGTTGGTGGTTATTTCGGCATCCTACTCCGGGCGCTCTGGAATTCTGAAGAACATGAGATTTCCTGCATGCCGCGCGCTTGAATATCAAGGATGGTCTCTTTCACGCGTTTTTTTTTTTTTATGCGTTGAGTTTCGTTACACCTTCAGAGAGGGTTTTCACAGATTCTCTGAGGAGTTTGTTCTCCGAAGCCACCTGTTTTTGGCTGAACTCCAGTGATTCCCATAGCGCTTGAAATTCCTTATGCAGAATTTCGACGAGGGCCAATCGGGCGTCAAAGCTAGTGAGTTTGTTGTTGATACACTCCAATATATCCCCATGTTCCTTTTCTGGTGATGATTGTGAGCTACTTGAGCTTTCCGAGCGGGATCTCTTTGATGACGGCGTTATTTGGCGTTGTTTTTCTTCATTACAAGACGCTGGTAACACTCGTCCACGTAGTTTAACAGATCTTCTAAAGTTTCCTCTTCCAGGATGTAACGAGGATATCTTACCTAAAAAAAAGTAATAGACTGTAAATAATGTTTGTTGGGCTAGATTAGGCTGGTTTGGAAACTAGATGGTTTGTCATTCAAAGGGAGGCTGCCATGTTGGATTGCACACATTCCCTCCAATTCTCACAGCATCACGTGCTGTTATTGTTGTTGTATTCTATTGTCTAAAACTGTAATCCACTCAAAGGAAGTGACTGAAGGTCGTTTTATCAGGTTCTAAGGACGAGGCCTAAATTGCTTGGCTAGAAAAGGAAACTGTCGTTCAATACCAGATCTACCAGTTCAGTTCCAAACCCTGATCAGTAGCGTCTGAATCAACATGATCCCACAATTGTCCTCAGAAGCCCTTGATTAGATCTGGGGTTGAGATGAAGATCAGGAGGAATGTTGATGTCCAATACTCTACACCAGATTGAGTTTTATCTCGGCACCAACACATTCAAGGCCTCCGTCAGACGGACGAGAGCGAATACGAAGGAAGCAACTTAGAAGCTCAGACAGATCAGAAAGTCTTCCTGTGTTTTCTACAGTGAAACCAAAAAGTGTGAAAATGTCCTTTGCATTAGTATGAAATAAATCACATCATAAACAGACAATTATTCGTGTATGTCCTGAAATTACACAGCAGAATTTAGTTTCACGATATTTACCCCACTTTTTATCCAAAGTGATTGATTAGTATTTTGGAGTTTGTACCTCATTCTTACACAGTTAATAGGTAGAACCTGTTGTGCATTTCACTGTAGTTCAGTTAAACTGCCTCTGAATTCACTCCAAATCATTTTAATTTCCTCCAGATCAATAAAGTTTTCTGATTCTGAAATAATTATCTTTAATTGTGCTTTAGAGTTCGTCTCTCACATTGACCCTGTTGTTAGCTAGAACCTGAGGGACCTTGAAGGAAAGTGTGACCAATAACTATCTTGAAAGATTTAGCCTCCGTTCAGTCTGTGGATGGAAAATTCCGACAAAAAATGGTGTAAAATATGGTTTACTGTTATTTGTTGTGTTGTTTAGTATCACTTCCATGTTATTATTTATGTTCCCACTACAATAATTAGCATGAACTAAAATACATCAGACAGCCGGCACTGACCACTGGCCTGGGATGGGCGGACTGACTCTGAACTACATGAAAATATCGATGTTAGTGTTTTCATTACTGAGCAACTTGAACATCCAGTAGTTACAGACTGAAGTTATTAAGCAGATAAGATGAGAAAATCCCTCTTATGAGAAACCGCACTGTTCCCACAGTGGACAGAACAAGAAAAAAGTGTAGAACCAGTAGAACCAGTCGAATGAAAACTATACAACACAACAGTATAATATAAAAACAGCACACTATACAAAACATATAAATATATAAGTATGCATGTATTTGTACACAGCGAGTATCTTCAGATGCCTCGGAGCAGCAGACATCGAACGATACAGTAATTTTGGACATGAAAGAACCATCGCACTCCTCAGGTGAATACAGTCAAACATAACTGGACAATTATATAGGCTGATAAGTGGTCAATGGAAACACCAGATTTTACAGTAAAACCGCATTTAAGTGAATGGTAAAGTCCCTGTAAAACCACAGTAACAGCCATTGATTTACAGCCCTGATCCAAATACACACTCAAGTACACACTCAAGTACATCCTGAATAAGATTCTTGTACTGCATTTTTAACCCACAACACAATGTTCCACTTCATATACGTTAAAGTAAAAGTCAGTCTTGTTTGTACTCACCATCTCGTTATTTCAAACAATCTTATTTATACTGTTTTTGCTTAATGTCTAGAGTGGATTAGGCATTTTAGCATACGTTAACTAGACTGTCTGGTTATTTACCATTATTTCACCCATATGGTACAGTAATGGCAAATATAATAATGGAAATAATGGTAAAAAAAATAATAAATTACCATTGTGTGTCTCAAAAAATGCCCTAGTTCTTAGTACTTGTTTTAAGTAGAACTTAAAAGAAGAAGTCATTACTTGTTCATGCATTTAGGCTTTCTTTTTTTTTTTTACTGTAAACCACCAATACTGTTATTGCAGAAATAAGTACCAATATCTCAGTAAACTTGCACCATTTTGGCTTCTAGTCTGAAAGGATCTGAATAATGTCTCATTTTCCCCCCACACCATTAAAGTCTCACACCTAGCGCCGCACATTCCGCAGCCCCATGCATAATGCATGAGATTTTTGTGTGAATTCTGAATAAGGATGTAATCTCGTTTCCTTAAAGAGCTGATTGTTCCTAGATGCATGTGGCATCCTGTTTATCGCCGCACTCGTCTTTTCTCTCTCTAATTGCTTTTAAAAGTGCAAAACTGTTATGTGAGTCATTAATGAGCCACTGCACGTTAAACATTTTATGACATTTGGAGAAGGCCCGGGTCTTGTGCGGAGCAAAAAGAACACAGTTTCTAAAATGTTGAGTCTCTCTGTGGCATTCTGGGCTGTGATTCTGCACTGAAACGTCTCGACCTTTTGTAAATGGGATCTTGTCTGAACCGGAGCACCGGATTCCTCGTGCGAATAGTCCTTATTTGCAAGCTTGGGTACTTTGAGCGTTATGTAATCTCAAAACTTCGAGTGCCGCAATGTGTGAAATGCCATCATAAAAGTGTGGGGCCTCTGTGGCACAAACCTTCCTCTTGCTCGGCTCCCCAAAGGAAACGCCTATTTCCAGCGTGTGTAGCGGCAGGACGGAGGGATGTCACAACAACACACCTCAAAGACTCGCGCTTCTCCAAGACTGGGTGCAGGAGGACGAATGGTTCTCCTGGTTGTCATCTCATTTGTCATTTTTTAAATGGGATAAGCCACCGAGTCCCCCCCCCCCAGCATCACCTGCCACTCTGAACACCAGACACACCTTCGCCACTCCAGCGCCACATCCACTTTTACTGCAGAATCAATCAGGGGTTGAATAATATCACACAAAAGATACATTTCGCTTTAATTTAACAAAATGCAGTCATTTCTCATTTGTTTTCAGAAATTTGATGCCTAGTAACGCCAACGCCATGCTAAACCATCGTCAGCCCCGCCGCAACCTGATCACTCAAATCCAATTCTCTGAAAGAGACAAAGCCTTTGATTCCCTTCGATGCCTTTGAAGTGTCGCAACTTCATGTAATTCTCTCACTGAGAACAACTCCACACAAAATAAATTACTTTACAGCTACATGGTTTGAATAAGTGAGATAATTCCATGCATTAAAGGAAAACAACACTTATTCATCATTACGGTAAAGAGATAAGCTGAATAATTACAGCAGTTCCGCTCTGATATTAAAGCTTGTTTATTGCTGTATGTGTTTCTGGGAGTGGTTTTGAATAAGAGGTGGATAACTGAAGTCAGTCTTGAGGACCCTGTCACACCATTTAGGATTTATTTATGCTCTAAAATTACAGATAAACCTCCGATATTATCGTTATCAAGCTGTCGAATCAGTGGAGCAGAGCTTAGGGATATAGCCGTATAATTGAATGTAAAAATGCCCCCTGATGAATTACAGGCTTTGTTGATTTTATCAGTGAAAATGAGTTCACATCCTCTACAGGGAACAAATGTACAAGCAATGTTTTAATTGCTCTTATTCTCCCCTTATTTTAGAGGCAAAATCAATATAAAGCCTATGACAATATCAATCATACAATCCAGTCGTACCTCTAACCAAGGAAAGTTTTACAGAAACAGTTACACCATTGAGTGTTTATCTTGTAGGAGCTCTCCTGTCTCTCCACATTTCATCATCTCACTAGTTGGTTACCAGATTCCCTCATAAACACTCAGATTGTTTTTCAATGTGTCGAGGTGTTCGGGTGGGTTTCCACCGGGTTCTCCAGTTTCCTCCTACAGTATAAAGACATGTGTGTCATGCTGATTGGAGATGCTAAATTGCCGCTAGGGGTGTGTGTGTGTGAGGGAGTGTGTGAGGGAGTGTGTGTGTATGTGTGTGAGGGGGGGGGGGTGTGAGGGGTGTGTGTGTGTGTGTGTGTGTGTGTGCATGCGTGTGAGGGAGTGTGTGTGTGTGAGGGAGTGTGTGTGTGTGAGACAGTGTGAGTGTAAAGCGTAAGTGGACAGTGTGAGTGTAAAGTCTGAGAGTAAAGTGTGAGAGTAAAGGCCTTGCTTGTTTTTAGAAATCTGTCAAGTTTACATTATAATCAGTTCATTATAGTCAGTTTATATAACATGGCTGGAGTTTAAGGGGTTAAATGGGGTTTCTGTCTGAAGGCTTCAGGGCAGATTCCTGCGGGCACAAACTCAATCCTGTTCCCGAACACACAGAACCGACGTTCCGGCCGCTCCTAACTTCCTGCATGCAGAATGAATGCACTACGCTAAGTGGACAGCAGCAAGAGGAAAATTACTCCAGGTTACATCACTGGTTCTCACACTGGTCCTCGGGGACCCCTAGACAGTCCACAATTTTGCTCAATCGCAAATTGGGTTGGAGCAAAAATTGAGTTGGAACATCTGGGGGCCCTTGAGAACCACAGGGTTTCATCACCATACAGACGAGGAAGATACACACAACCAACGACTCACTCTGAAATATAAAGCAAGGCATTAATATTAAACTGGAGAGAGGGAGAGAGATACAGAGAGAGAGAGAGAGAGAGACAGAGAGAGAGAGAGACAGAGATACACAGAGAGTGAGAGATACACAGAGAGAGAGAGAGATACACAGAGAGAGAGAGAGATACACAGAGAGAGAGAGATACACAGAGTGTGTAAAAACATGTTCTCGCTCGAGATCACCCAAGTCTTTGACTCGCTGTGTGTGTTCGTTGTGAATGTTGTTGTGTTTTATAATAAATCTATATATTATTTCCTATATGAAATAGATCCTTGCATGAACCAAATCAGTCCTGTAGAAACTCTAACTTCTGCAGAAACCCAAAACTCCGTAAAGACACACACCCACTCTTTCCTGTGATAATGGGGCCCCGGTCTGAGCAACATTTCTGTAACTTTCATCACATCCAACCTGCACTGACCAGAAAACCTCCTGCATGATTGATTAGTGACTCTGTAATGTAAAACAAGACACCAGTTAGTTATGGTAAACACACCCAGAGACAGTGTGTACAAACCGAAGATCGGAGCAGTGAGAGAACAGACATTTCATTTGAAGATCGTAGAACTGGGATCGGGCTGAGATTAGAGGAAACTCTTTCTCAGGAGCTGAATTTAAGAAGTGGGAGAAAATGGTCAGAATCTTGGTTTGATGAGAGAGGAGAGACGGGCTGGACAGACTTATTCAAGAGACTTATTCTGTCCTCTGGGTTGCAGTGAGTGGTTACTGTGTTTGGGTTTGCAGTGACTCCACTCGTCTGAAGCCCTCAAGGCTTTTTTCTGCTCTGGTAGGTGTTTATCACTGCAGTGCAGAAAAATATTCTTTGGTTTGCGAGAGGTCGGAGTGCGGCAGAAGTGTAGGCAGATTTATTTCTAACTGCAAGTTGTTACAAATGTTATTAGTTGCTAATCAAATGTTAAATGTTTTTGTGAATCTCCGGCTGTGTTTCCTGGCCCTGCGGGCACTGCAGGACAACCGTTGGTTGATAGAACCGTCGGTACAGAGAGAAGGTTCTGGGTTCTTTCCAGCACAGTGGTACAGAGAGAAGGTTCTGGGTTCTTTCCAGCACAGTGGTACAGAGAGAAGGTTCTGGGTTCTTTCCGGTGCAGTGGTGCAGTGAGAAGGTTCTGGGTTCTTTCCGGTGCAGTGGTACAGAGAGAAGGTTCTGGGTTCTTTCCGGTGCAGTGGTGCAGTGGTACAGAGAGAAGGTTCTGGGTTCTTTCCGGTGCAGTGGTACAGAGAGAAGGTTCTGGGTTCTTTCCGGTGCAGTGGTGCAGTGGTACAGAGAGAAGGTTCTGGGTTCTTTCCGGTGCAGTGGTACAGAGAGAAGGTTCTGGGTTCTTTCCGGTGCAGTGGTACAGAGAGAAGGTTCCGGGTTCTTTCCGGTGCAGTGGTACAGAGAGAAGGTTCCGGGTTCTTTCTGTGTGGATTTCCACTGGGAACTCCAGTTTCCTCCCACAGTCCCCCATAGGTGTGTGTGTGTGTGTGTCCTGTGATGAACTCTTGTCCAGGGTGTCTGTGTCTGGGTTCCACATGTTGCCGGCATTTTACATCCTATGTGATGAACTCTCATCACCTCCTCCCGCTGTGTTACCTGTATATACAGGGGGATGTTTATGTGGTGATGTTTGTGTATGTGGATGTTTGTTTATTGTGGTCTTTGTTTATGGTGGTGTTTGTCTGAGGGATTGGGTGTGTGTTTATGTGGGTGTTTGTTTATGGTGGTCTTTGTTTATGTGGATGTTTGTTGATGCTGATGTTTGTTTATGGTGCTATTTGAGAGTTTGGGTGTTTGTTTATGGTGATGTTTGTCTGAGGGATTGGGTGTGTGTTTATGTGGGTGTTTGTTTATGGTGATGTTTGTTTATGTGGATGTTTGTTTATGGTGGTGTTTGTTTATGTGGCTAAGGCCCAGCTAGCTAACCATAATTAGCCACTGTGTTCTCTTAATCGGTAAGATTAGGTCCCATCCGAACAGGAGCAGCACAAAGTCTGCTGGTTTATACAGAGGAAATATTCCACAGCTCAACTGGGAGATACCATGTTCCCAGTAGATGCGGATGTAGGGGAGAATTGTGTGTTTGGATGGTTGTTTGTACAATGGTGTTGTGTTTGTTTGCGTAAACTGTGTATTTATGTTTGCTATTATTATTTTGGGGTTTTTGTTTGGAGATGTTTGGTTTATTTTGATTTACTGTTTGATGATGATTTACCATTTGTTGATCTTCCAGCACAGATCTGTGCCGCTCAGGTTCTAAAGGTTAAAGGATAAGCAGTTCAGATCATGAATGGATGGATGGGTCGATGAATGGAAGCATTATTTTTATTTTTATTGTGCAGTGCATGCACACAGGCAGCCTAGAGCCTTATAGAAACTTAAAACTCGAATTAAAGCCCGGACGGATTGCTCTGTGTGATCAGAACTGCCAGAACACAACGAGTATGAAGTCAAAGAAGACAAATTGCAAATGGCTTTAGGTGTAGAGTTTTTTTCTCGGGTTCGTAATGAATAAAACTGTGGAAATGGATTTGATTTTATTACATCTGATATCACAAATGCTATCAAAGCATAAAATCTAATAATATTTCATTCACAGCGTGCGCCAAAATCCCCGTAACGACTAACTGAACATTAATATTCATCTATAACACGACTGAACCACGTCCACGCAGACAGAGAGAAAGAGAGGGTACAGACTAGTGCTCGCTCCACCCGCGTTCGGCGGCCAGTGCTGTAGTGAGAGCGCGGGTTCTTCTGTGGAGGTTTAGAGCAGCTCTGCATGAGGAACACAGCCTTGCCCTGAATCACACACACTCTAACACACTGTAAAATCCAGGCAGTCGTCAAACCGACCGTGTCGCTGCCGCTGCTTGCTACTGACTGTCGACTTTTCAGTCTCTCAGGTGCAGTTAAAACCATTCGGTTCCTCGCACAATACCTTTCTCCTCTATGGACAGTCATTCATTCATTCATTCATAATCCGCATAATCCTCACTAGGGTCGCAGGTACCTGGAGCCTCTCCACACACACATATACACACATACACACACACACGCGCACACATGCACACACATATACACAAATACACACAGACTCACACACACTCACACACACATATACACACGTGAGAGTGTGTGTGTGTGTACTGACTGACTGAGGGCTGTGTATTTTTAGTCTCTCTGTTTCAGAGTTGGTTCCCCCTCCCCTCTGCTTAAAGAGCTCAGGAAGGGAAGCAGAAATGCCGGCTCTCGTGTCGCTACTCTGGTGACCGTCTGCTCGTTTATCCGGAAAGATAAACCCCAGAAAGAATCGAGCCACATGATCAGATGCTCTAAATACGAAATCATTTTATATTACTGAGCAGATCACACATGGTACAGTTCACATTTTCTTCTTTTCACTTTAAGTTTGAGTGACAGGACGCTACAGGTGGGATTTGGAACATAGCCCAGTGAGGCCTAAATCCACAGTTGTATGCAAAAGTCACACACACACGCACACACACATACATATATACATATATATATATATATATATATATACACACACAATATCCCCCCGTTTTACCATGTAAAGTCAGTTGCGGATTTTCAAACCTCTTGCTTCTGAGTACAGTTGACTGTGACGTCCGGGCCTTGTCCGCCACGCCCCCTCGTCTCCCTGCTAGTTGTTTATGTATGAAATCAGACCCCTGAATGGAATGAAGCTCCACTGCTCAGTGCGTTATTTATTTCTCCTTGCTGCTGATTGGCTGCTGCCCTGTTACGCTGCAGTCCAGAATTTCCTCCGTGGAGCATCTCGAGTGTTCTCCTGTTTTTCATTTTGTTCTTCTTAAAGCCTTGTATTTTTATTATTGTAAATTAAATGAATTTATGACTGTATTTACCTGCTTATACCAATGAAAACGCACTGCATGAATTACAGTCTATACAGGGGTAACATTGGTATTTACATTCTAGCAGTTCAGTGTAAACTGTACAGTACGGATACGGGTTTACCTTTACACTTTATTTCAGGGTAAAGAGTTTAAAATGACAAAATGTTTTCGGAGCATATTTGGGGGCATATTTAGGGTTTACACGGTAAAAATAGGCATTTATAGGCATTTTTATTACCTCATCACAACAACGCGGTTTTTCACTATATGCGGGTGCTCTTGGAACATAATGATAAGTGAAATTCAGTGAAATTTGAACTCTAGTTTTGCTTAGATTTCACTGAAGGTTCATGTCGGAAAATCTTTCAGTACATAAAACAAGTTTTGGTTTTGGTCAAACAATTTTAGCACCTTCAAGTGTTTCAATCCCATATACAAACCAGGAACTTCAGATTTGCAGCGTCAATAAACTCTTTGCTGGTTTCAGACCATCACTGTGTCCGTGGAGGCACGTCGCTGTGTGTGGATCTATACCAGATGAGGCTCTCACACACTTTCCCTACAGACACAGCCCAGCTGACAACAGGTCATTCAGTCCATGAATTCTGCTGCGGAATGTCGTCAGAACATGAACTTGTGTAATTAATAATGTAGTTTTTTTCTGTTCACAATACCAGTTTCTTCTCTCCCAGACTATGCATTTTCAAAAATGATTTGTACATTTTTTAAATCCGCTTTTAATGAGTTTTGAAATTTCCTGTCAAATGACTGACGCGATTGCATTAATACGTTCGTTTTCCCAACTCAAAGAGAGCTTTGGACAGTTTGCCTTTCAAGTTCTTTGCTTCAAAGCCCTTTTCTCTCTTTGACTTCAAAACTCAAGGCTTCAAAATGAATATATTACAGCCAGAGCACATTTCACTAACCTGCTCACAACACATCTCAGAACATTTCCCAGCTCTGCTCCCAAATCATACCCACTTCAGCAGGGACGGTTTCTTAATTAGGCGAGAAACACCAAACTGTGCAGGACGAGGGGTTCCAGGACCAGAACCTTCAGTACAGGGCAGGACACACTGTGACACACTGACACAGTCTATGTCTGTTTGTTGAGTAAATTGCAGTAATTTAAACTGAGCTGCCAGTTTACTAGGCACATCGGCCTTGTGTGTGCACCCATTGGCCATTTTATCGGAAATGTACTTTCAGGTTTTATAGTTACAGTCAAGAGGTGGAAAGTTCAGGTCCAGAAAGTACAAATCCACCCCAGAATTTTGTTCCAGCAACATGGCTTTTCTATTTAGCCCAATCTAAGTTGACTCTGAACCTGTGGCCTCCAGTCTCATGGACCTGCATTCTGTGAGGTTTGCTAAACTTCATGACATCAGGTGTAAAAACAATACAGATAAGAGAATGGCTGATATCAACACCAAAACCACCAAATTTAGCTGGAACAAAATTCTGGGGTGGATTTGTACTTACTGGAACTGAACTTTCCACCTCTGTTACAGACTGTAGTCCATATGTTGCTGCATAATTTATCTTCCCTTTCTACACTATCCATCACTGGAAAACCACCATAAAACAACCACTGACCAGATCTTATTAATGTGTTGTGTGTGGTGCTGGTACACAGAAAAAGTACAAAGAAAAATGGTACTGTCTCGGTAATATTTTGTTCCTCAGAGGTGCAAAACAGCTCAAAAAAGACCCAACTTTGTACCCTAAATGAGTTTTAAAGGTACGTTGCATTCACTTTAACATTTACGACGTACATTAGTGCTCGAGGGACTTTCGCAAGAAGAAAATTGATGTTTGTGAAAGCATTCTTTTCAGATTGCGTTTTCAGGTATATCAGGAACAGCAGTGCTGCTAGAGGTCTCTAAACACTGAGAAAAGTTTGAGAATAGTCCACCAAACCCAAAGGATCCAACTAATAGACCAAGAGGTCAAAAAGTGACCAGTGGTGAAGGGCTAGAGCTCGTTCAGCTGGGCTGGAGTCTCTAACCAGTAAGGTTCTGCTTGGTAGGTCTACAGTAGATGTATCTTACAAAGTAGACAGTAAATCTACATGTTTAAAACCCTCAGCAACCATGCCACATGCTGAGACCTCGAATCACAGAGGAGGCTCTGTGGAGTCCCTTTCCACTGAAGGATGGAGTAGAGGGCGCCTGATAAGATGTGATGGCTTGTAATCCATAACTGTAACCCACAAAAGGAACATGTGGCCAGTGTACTTGATCAGGTGTCTTGAGTGTAGGCAGGTGTACAAGTAAACTGGCAACTCAGTGGATTTAGCAGTTTTACTGTTGCCATGGTTATTGCATTTTGCTCTTTGTAGAAGAATGTACGTGATTGTTCTTGTGTACCCTGTTCTCCAGGTGCGGTACAGGGCGCAGCAGGGGATGACCCGTCTGGCGGTGGGGAAGATGCTGGCTGTGTGGATGCTGGCCTTCCTCCTCTATGGCCCAGCCATCATCTTCTGGGAGCAGGTGGCCGGGGAGAGTATCGTTCCAGCGGACGAGTGCTATGCCGAGTTCTACTGTACGTGGTACTTCCTGCTGAGTGCCTCCACCTTCGAGTTCTTCTCACCCTTCATCTCCGTTGCCTTCTTCAACCTCAGCATCTACCTCAATATCCAGCAGAGGAACCGGAGTCGGGCGGCCCGCCGGTGTGCGGAGAGAGAAGATGGCTGGAGGGTGGCGGACGGGGCCCCATCGTCTTCCTCTGCTGTCTTCTTCGTCAAGACGCGCAAGGTTTCGTCCAGCGAGCCGGCGGCTGTTTCTGCGGTGATTGAAGAAGACGAGGAAATCTCGCCATCCTCCAGTGGAGGAGACCCCAGCAGCAGCCACTCCGTGTCTCTGTCTATGAAGAACGTCAACAAGAAGAAAGGACCTTTGTCCTGCTGGTTGAGGACGCACATAATCCAAGCCCAGAGTTCCTCCAACTCTTGCACTCCTTGCAGGACGGGAGGGCATTCCCGTCTATCCCGGGACAAGAAGATTGCCAAGTCCCTGGCAGTGATCGTGTGTGTGTTTGGCTTTTGTTGGGCTCCGTACACCTTGCTAATGATCATCCGTGCAGCCTGCAGTGGCACCTGTGTTGAACACCACTGGTACGAGGTCACCTTCTGGCTTCTCTGGCTCAATTCTGCAATCAACCCTTTCTTGTACCCGTTGTGCCACAGCAGCTTCCGAAGGGCCTTCGCCAAGATCCTTTGCCCAAAACGCCAGTCAGTGGGGCCACACGAGGACACGCCGTCCTGCCAGTGACTGAGCAACGGCGGCAGACACCGTTCTTCACATTTGAGGATTCTCAGTGGGGATTTGCGTCAGTGTTTGAGGGCAACAACCCATTAGAGGAACACTCTGCAGAGGAATTAATTTTAAGAAACATCAATACAACTATAGGCAGCTTAATTGCAGGGACAGAAAACAGGTTTTCCCCTTGAGATAACAAAGGAACGCAAAGCACAGAATTTCACCCCGTTTGCATTCTCTTTTTATTTTCCGAAGGGCAAATTCTTGCTTTGTGAGAAAAACAGTGCCCTGCCTGACACATTCTGCAGTTATGAATCGCTGTTGACAGAAGAGATACGTTTGTGTGTGAGTGTGTACAGGCCCTTCCATCAGATCTTTGAGCCTGGAGATTGATGATCGTGGATTCTGCCTCATGATTCATATAGGTCTCTCAGCTGGAAAGAACAATGAGCTTCGAGAAGAGACATTACGATGCAGAGAAATGCACACCACTGTTTCTCCAAATCGGAGTCTCGAAGCATCAGCATGGCTCTGGAGAGACTTTATCTACCGCCCTCTGCGCTACCCTGAATGTAGTCTGGTGTTGTTTTTGAACGTGAGACAAACTGGTGTTAGTTTCGTCACCCATAAGAAATGTGACTCGTGTTTTCACAAGTTTGGAAGGCAAGAACAGCTCAACTTCTTGTTTTAATTTTGTTTTAGAAAATGCCCACCAATCCATTCACCATTAGAGCATAAGTGGACCCACAAATGGTGTGTGACTGTGTTGGTGCCACATAAATCATTAAATATGAGCTTTATATTATGTGATGGAAAAAAACTCTAGAATTTGGAAATGAAAATGAATTTCTGATAAAAGATTTCTGTTTTTAATTACTGTAGATGTGACTAGTTAGATGGGTTATGCCTTGTTTATCAATGATTTCTGATTGTTTAAATTTTGACCATTTGTGATCATTTTAAATGCCATCCAGTAAAATGAAATTCCTGTTGTTAAGTAGCCTGACATGTTGAAATAATTTTAGTACCAGCACCTTCATATTTCCTCTCAAGATTGGTTTCAGTGAAGTAAATTCACTGAAACCAATCTTAATATTTTCCAGATGGGTTCAAGAGTACTCCGAGCTCAATGGCTCAGTTTCGAGCCGAAGTTAATTAAGCATCAATCTGTGGCATCCTCAAACTTAATACGAAAACCTGAGGCCCCTTAATCAGGTGGCACTCCTGCACGAATGTGATGGGGCAAATTATGGATGAAAGAAAAGTCAAGAGCTTCTATGGAAATTAACAAAATGGTTTGAAATGATCATCACTGTCGGTGTTGTTTTCAAGATTCTTGGTTTAAGCTATTCATGTTTAATCTCAATATTGTGGGAATATTTCTCGATGCAGTGCATCACAGCAGATGCCAGAGGCTTTGGGTTATATTTCTCCACCCTGACTCGCCTCTTATGGTTATTGAAGAACATTATTATGCAAATTAGTGCTTGAAGTGAACACCCAAGAACGTAAAATGACTTTCATAATAGGAGTTTTTTCCCTCAAATGAAACTGAGCATTAGGCATGCATGAGGCTTGAGAAGATGTCGAGAAAGGACGGAGAGAAATTCCCAAAGGGGACCACATTCTATGTCCTTAAGCTGATGTCAGGATCTCAGCGAGGGGACGGAGCATGAGCCCAAATATTTCAGAATATATTTTAGTTTTTATTTGTGGAGAATGCTAAGGAGGCCGGTTCCTCAGGAGAGAAAAAGAAAAAGTTGAGAGTTTATTTGGTTTCCAGGATACACAGGATTCCAGGAGTCCTCGGGTGAAGATGGAGAGGAGGTCAGCATCTTCAAACTCTTGACCTTTCGGGAAATAACAAGGATGGGTGTCACTGCAAGTGTGTGAAGTGGGACGAGGTCTGAAGTGGAATAACTTTTTGCCCCTCTCCTCCCCTTCAACGGAAACAATCTCCCCGAGTCCCTCGGTTCCTCCACACCGGCCCCGGCTCGTCCCCCCAGCAATCCTCGCCTGCATCAGTAAGCAGCGTCTCCACGGTCATCATTGGTATTGTCTCGTTTGTCTTCATTCTCCCAAGTGAGTAAAAAGGAGAAAACTCCTCAGTGTAGCTGGGAGGGGCTGAAGTTGTGACATAGCAGGAGACAGATTCCACTGTCGGCTTTCTGCCGGTTTAAAATGTGGCCCGGCGCCCCAAAGCCCGAGGGGAGGCAGCAGCCGCAAACTCATTCAGCGCCGTTATCTCTCTCCACTCTCCCCCGCCAGCCTGAGGCATAATGAATGGGCAAACACTTTGAAATCAACAATTAGTTTTGATTAGTTTGAAACACTGTCCAGGCCTGGTCTTATTAAACGCCTTTGTTATGACTTCTGTGCAAAAGGCCTCAAACGTGAGATAATTCCACAGGCATCCCTGGAGACCAGGCTGTTTGAGTACTGGAACTTTTTTTTAGCAAAAACACACAAACACAAGTCAACGGCTTCCACGGCACTAACTGCGACTGAAACAAAGAAACAAATAAATAAGAAGCTTTCCTCTCTACATCGCAAAGCTGTTAGACGATTAATTAATCGCAGTTAATTGTGTAATTAATCAGAGACTCCCGAGAGGAACTGAAGAACTATTTCGGTAAATTACTGAATATGGGCCAGCTCGTCCCTGAACCTACAAACATGTTCATCCCTTTCGAGTCACTAACAGTAAATAAATAAACAAATAAAGCTTTTATCATGATATTCTAAAAATGAGATACATATTTGTCTGAGAATGTTAATAAACAGCAGTGTTTGAGTGACCCTGCGTAAAACAGCCTATAAAATAAATATGTAAAAATGAACATATAGATAATATAACAAACCAGTAACATACGATTGTTCCATTCAAAATGACATCACAGAGCATGCCAGACTGTTTTAGGAGAGCTGCTGCATGTACCAAAAATATACTAACACTAATAATGAGAAAAACATAATAAAACCAAAATTAAAGAAACTAATATATACAGGAAGGATGCTCCAGACCAAGTGTCACCAAGTCTTGAAATATACTATTATTCCACTCAAAATTACATCACAAAGACATCACATCACAGACAGAGAACTGGAGAAATGTTGTTTGTCTCAAACATACATGTCAACTGCTTTTATGCCATTTACTAACACTACAGATAAAACTGAATTAAACTAATAATAAATAAGGAAGCACTAATAAACACATAACAGACTAAAGTAAACACATAAAAAGTTTCTATTGAAATATTTGAAAGATTGACGCACAAAAAAAGATACAGTAGAAAACACAACAGTAGAATCTGAGTGTCAAGGGGTGTAAATGCTTATTGACCACAATGAAAACCGTCACGATTTTGTATTACGAGATCACAATATTTCAGTGCATTGTTACACCCTTGTGAGTGGAAAAAGGTATCAAACTGATGGGAACATAGTTCAGTTCCTTACAATGTAAGAATATTCATTTTTTTTTTGAGCCATTTACTACCACTAAAGAAAATAGGATATAAATACTATAGTCTAAAACCACTAGACTCTAAAAGTTCTGATTTATCTGTCTGATTAATGTCTGAAAATGTGTTTAACAGTGGAGTGCCGTTAAAAGGTTGGAAGGTTTGAGGTGAAAGAGAAGCTCTGTATTGTAGGGAAGGTGGCATGGATGTGCCATTGATTTTCGGCATCACTCTCTCTCTCACACACACACACCAGATGAAAGCAAGCAGTGGGTGTGCATTGTCAGTTGGTCGGTGGGCGTAAGCAGCACATTGCGCCGGCGTGACAAAAAAGCGAGACAATAAACTAGGCCCTCGGCGACGCCGCGTTGGGCGACTCTGTCAGCATGGACGTTGAAAACGCTGCCTGGAGCCTGGAACACATTTCTGGCAAACAAAAAACACACCCAATGGTTACTGCCTTCACTCGGGATGCGCCGACTGTTCCTTTAACTTCTCAGACAAAATAAACGCCTTAACTGAAGTGACTTCCAGCCCAGAGAGACAGAGGTCATAACAGATGTGCAGGTTGAAGCTCACCGTTTAGAAGATGGAAATAATCGCGGCCCATTCACTCGGCAACACTGGAAACTGATAATGATGGTGGCAAAGAGGATGTTGCATCAAGCATGATGCAATGAATGTGAAGACCCAGCGCAACACACAGACTATCAGTTTGCAGCTAAAAGAGGATTTCGGCATGAAACAAACAGGAGGGAAAAGCATGGCTTGTCCCAAAAAGCCTCAAAAACAATCAGACCATTTACTACCATTTTAGAAAACTGGATGCAAACACTATAGCCTAAAACAACTAGACCCCAAAACTCCAAGATTTATCTGCCTAAAATATAATGAGTGCTTGCTCAAGCACACTATTGTTCTTCTTAAGTTTTATCTTTACTATTTTCCTTCCGTTCACCCATTTTTTGGCACACTACTCCTCCCAGGGCTTTTGAGATAGAGACACCGTTCCAACTCTGAAATGTCGGGCCCGATCTGGAATAGTGTGCTTGTTCACAGCTTTTTGCTACGTCTTGTTGTTCGTTCGTTATTCCCGTTTTTCCGGCGAAAACGATTTGCAAAAGTATCGGCGCCCTGAACTTTCAGATAGTCCTGCTCGGACACGCTTCGTCCACAACCCACCAAACTTCATGTGATACCTCAGGCCAACTTCCACGACACAAACGCAGTCGGTGATGACTTCCACTTATCTTTTCCTTTTCCATTCATATTTAACCCCATTGAAATGAATGCAGTTTCAGTAGAAGAAACTTTCAGGCTCCATACAGTGACCAAACCTTATGAAACTTCATGAGACCTCAGGCCATGTCCCCAAAGACACACGTTTAAACTGAACAAAAGTATTGGGACAGAGCTGTCATACAAAACTATGTGGACAAAAGTATTGGGACACACACACCCATAAAGGCTATGCCAATGCTATGTTAATACTAATGCTAGGCTAATACTATTGTTAATGCTGACGCTATGCTAATGTTAATGCTAACGCTGATGCTAACGCTAATGCTGTGTTCTGCATTTGAGCAAGCACACTTTGTATTTTCTCTGCAGAAATGCAGTCTAGTTAATAGTGATGTGCAACACAGATTTTCAGTGTGAGATTTTAAAAAAAGGATTTCAGCATAAAATAAATAGGAAGGAAGAGCATAAAGATGCTGCCGAGTGAAGACCTTAAAGATCTTGAAGGGCCTGAGATCGACCAGGAGAGAGATAATGAACGCGTGTTGGGAAGAAAAGTGTGAGGAACAAAGTGAAAGACGGGAGACCGGAGGAGGCTGTAATAGTCCTGCGTTCTTTCTGGTGAACAGGAGAGATATGAAGGTCTAATAGCCCCCAAAACCCTGAAGAGACACAGAAGGATAAAGAGCTGGTTATTCAAAACGAGGCCTGGAACCGTATAGATTCTTTTATTCCTGACAGAGACGCTCCGGGGTTTGACATGTTAAAATTGCCGCGAGTAACTCGGGCGAGTCCTGAAACGCAACAAAGAGGATAAAATTCAGCTCAACAACAGGCAATCGATTTCCATCATACACACGAACACCACACACACACACACACTCACACACCCTGTCTCCGTGCCAGCGCCGGTCCGGTGAGGAGCGCTGCGCTCTAGTGGTGAAGCGGATTATAACCCAGGTTTACAACCAGCTCTTACGGCGCTCGCCAGCGTTTCCAGCCCGTTTGGTGGAATTCTGAAGAAAGTGGCCACAGATTAATCCGATATCGAGACCCGTTGCACAATAGAGTACTTTTTTTCGGCGGAGGGCTCTACAGCTGTTCGTTCAGGGTTTTGCGTTTTTCTTTATTTTACAGATCTGTCGTACAAAAGCAGTTGAACACTCGCGGTTTTGCTTTATCACACATTTTACAAGGCTGTGATGATATGTGATCAAATCACTGCAATGGTGTTTCGGGGCTCTCCATAATTATTATAACTATTAGAAATAGGACTAAAAAGGGGCGAGTAACAAATCCCTTTCAACAAAAACATTACTGGCACCCCCCGGAAATTACAGAGAACACATCACAAGTAAAGCATGATTAAATTGGGTTACAAAAATGAGGTGACACAGAGGCCAAATTTGGCGCCAGGACCACGTCGCTCAGCGACACCGGCTCCGAACGTAACTTAAATTATACAGCTCGGAAAAAACACTACAAAATGTTCAGTTTCTCAGGGTTTATCTTTTATAGCTGCAAGTATTGAACTGAACAGCTTTGCCTTAGTGTTTAAGAACTGCTGGCAATATTTCTCCTTATTTCCAGATAAAAATATTATTCTTTAAAGCATCATTTTGAAGGAAATGACAAAACATTAAAATAACAGAAATGATGCGTTTACAGAACTTGAATAATCCAAAGAAAACAAATCTCGTTCACTCGAACAAAATGGCACTAATTACCTTTGAGGAACTTCTAGTAATGTTTCACTATCCATTGCGAGAGGACTGTTGATTACAGCAGTGTCTTTATACCTTTCCTCATTTATAATGATGTGAATCAGGTGATCACTAATCAGTCCCTCATAAAGCAGAATGAGGTGCTTGAGTAGGAATTTAACAAGACACTGGCCTGGAATGGTTTCATACTCATAGACGCTGATTTCAGAATAAACTGCAGTGAAGACTTACTTTTTCCAGAGCTGTACAATGGGTGGCAGCATCGTAAAGGCATCCTAATGTGGAAGTGGAAGTCCTTACAAGCTACCGAACGCGTACGACACTCATTAGGGGTCTGAGCTGAACACACAGCATCTTACAGGTTATTAAGTACCAAACTGTATAACAGGTTACAGCATCAACACTGATTAGGCAAAGGGAGATTCAGGGAAAGTCGCTACGCAAAGTTAGAAATTAATAAGACAATCCATCTCCAACGGCCGGCTTTGGTCTCCCATGGCTTGCTTGAAGAACTCGGCTCTACTGATTAAACCCCCCATAACTGCGTTTAAGGTGAAAACAGAGGTTTGGATTAAACTCCATTCTAGAGAAACTCAAGAATTATTCAGTGGTGGTGAATGGAACCACATGTCTGCCCTCACTGTCATTCTACGAAACGGTTAATATGGATTTGTGTTTGTTTTTTTTGTTTGTCTTTTTTTTTGCTTGCTTTGTAAAGCGACCTTGGGTTTGTGAAAGGCGCTATATAAATATAACTTATTATTATTATTAAAAACGCACCGCCTGAGGCCTGAGACGTTGTCAGTTTTGAGAAGCTTTTGGCCTAAATCTAAACTCCGTCACGATGGAAGGACCCGCGCAGGGTGTTGAGTCTCTCAGATTCCCCCAATACACTCCTCCAGCTTTTACTGTACGACTGAATGTGTTTTAGTTTAACTATTCAGTGCTTGCTCACTTTACCCAAAAGAAAAACGCTTCAACTCGTCCACAGCATTCTTCCTTTCACTTTATAGGATGAACCCAGATCTCTAATTCTGATGCCTAATGGCAGGGGCGTAGCTAAGGGGGGGGTAAACGTGGACGACTCATGGGGCCTAGCATTCCGGGGGGGCCCATGGAAACCCTCTAATATTTAACCATCCATTAGAGTAAAAATATTCACAAAGTTATTCATTTGATCTTTATTGTATTTTT
>JBBPCX010086172.1:11767-26434 GCA_037974365.1 Hydrocynus forskahlii | reverse complement strand
GCACCATTGCCAAGGTTTAGATGAATCTCAGCAGCGTGACTTGCTGAAGGCTTTAGGTCAGTTAGCACTAGAAGGAATTTTTAACGGCCGAGTTTTGTTCCAGAGAAACACTTTGCCAGACATTATTTTAAATGTCTTAGATTCAGCCAGTGTTCCCTTCCTCTGCAGCTTCCACTATACAGACAGAATAAATGTGAAGGAAATGTTTTCTTTTATGCATCTCAGCTTTCAGGAATTCTTTGCTGCTCTTTTTTACACGTTCCTTGATGAAACAGAGGCCAAGACAAAAATGGAGGAGCTGCTGTCTTCTTTGTCAGACAGGGAGAATGACCATCTTTTACCTATTGTCCAGTTTCTTTTTGGTCTCTCTAACAAGGAAGTGAGTGCCCTGCTAATGGAGAAGCACCATCAGACAATTTTTCGCTCCCAGCTAGTGAAATGGATCTACAGTTTTGTATCACAGTGCACTGAGCGTCACAGCAGTTTTGTTCTTCAGTGCTTGTTTGAGATCAGTGACAGGAACACTGTGCAAAAAGCTGTGAAGACTTGGGAAAAAACTGGGATTAGAATCCTGCTGCAATCTTCAGATCACCGTGCGGCAGCATACGCTCTGCATTTCTGCAAAAGCATCAGAAGACTGGAATTGTGCAGAAGTTCAATGGAGAATGTAAAAATGCTTCAGGCAGCACTCAGAAAATGTGAAAGACTGACGTAAGTATCATCATAAATCCACTTAACACATAATCTATGGACACCAACACGGCCCTCCTGCTGCAGTAACTTAGTTTCATACAAGTTTTATACCCGGGGTGTAACAATGCACGGCACAAAAACATTATTGATATGCATCATGGAAATGTATGCATTGTGGACAATGGACATCCTATTATAAGATCTACTAACTCCAGAGTTTCAAATGAGAAGCACGGATTTAAAAAATCTGGTCCGCAACATTCATATCATGGAGCACATTCCTTTTGCTTTTGAATTCTAGTCTCATTAGAAGATTATACCACAACTGAATACGTTTTTTATTTTATTTTAATTTTGTTGAACATATTGTGAGGCTCCAGTATCAAAGACACTGTCTTTTTTCAGATTGACTGTGACTTGTGTGTCAGATGATGAAGTTGACTGTCTGGTCTCGGCTGTGGGTAAAGGAAAAGACCTTCAGCATCTGACGTATTCATTTTTCAGTTTGCTCCTAAATTCATCTGAATACATTAACCTAAAAAAGGACATTACAAAACCTGCTTTTCTGTCCTGTTTTGACCTGACCGCAGTGTCGAAGCTGATGCTTTCTCTAACCAGAGCGTTCAGATGATCATGAACACATTGCACAAGCAACGATCAGTGGGCGCTGTTTATCTCTCAGTGAAGACCATTAATTATGCCAATGCAGAAATCTTAATCAGCACTTTTAAGAGCAACCTGGAAGCAACTGTCAGGTAAACAAATGCAGAAGCACACCTAGAAGTTGCATTTATCTTATTTAATCAGAGAAAGTTTGATTACTAGTTTCCGTTCTTGTATTTCTACAACTTCTACTGTCACATATGCATTAATAAAGAAGTTAATGTTACACATGTCTGTTCCTGTTTATTCAGCTTAGGTGCCAATAGACTATGCTGGAACAACGAGGAGAACCTCTGCACAAACCTCACACTGTCAGCACGTCAAACATTTACCAGGTGAATCATTATTCATTGACATTTCAGTTTTAATATGATAAGTTGTTGTGTTGCACTGCATGTTTACAGTTTGTAAAATTTTCAAGAATTTCAGGCAAAGGAGACTAATATTTCTGTGTGTGCATTACAGCATTTAAAGGGGACATATTATGCAAAACTCATTTTTGTTACAATAGGTCTATTGGCTATACAAAACATGTTCATGAAGTTCTTTTCACAAAATCACTCTCACATAAAGAGATTTCACGAGGTTTATTCTTCACAGTTTCAGGCCCTTTCAAAATGAGCCATTTTGACAGAGGGCCCAGTGTGAAGTAATATTGGGCCAATTTGCATTGAGACACCCCTCATCTGTTGAGACCCCACCCACTAGATTAGTTGAAGATCCGCCATTTTGTCTGCTAGTTTTATGAACACGGATAAGCTGAGCGCTGTGGCTACAGGCAAAGACAGGTCACACATGAAGTGTTGTTGGCTGCAAAGAAGAGCACAAATCCCTCCAAACAAAGAAAACCGAAAAACTGCGTGGCTTCATTTCATTTTCGATGGCCACGTCCCAGCAACAATCGGTTAAATGCTTGAGGTGAAACGGAAAATTCGAATTAGGAGCTAACTTCAGCTTCATGGGGGGATCTGTACACTACTGTCCGTGACAAGTCAGCAGATCAGGGAGATGGAAGTAAGGGACTGAAACTGTCAATAATAAACCTGGTGATATCTCTTTATGTGAAAATGATTTTGTGCAAAGAACTTCATCAACATGTTTTGTATAGCGATGGACCAATTATAACTTGTTTTATTTTTTAAAAGTGAGTTTTGCATAATCTGTCCCTTTTAACTGTTGCTCTTATCCAGAATGAGGTACATTAGTGGTCAAGTAGTCCACATCTGTTCTTCAACCAGAAATGCTATATTTAAATCATCTTCTGCTATTTAACCAAGTTATCGTCAGCTAAGTAACACACCGTAACAACTTCTGTCAAAGAAACATCAAATGCAGCAGCTTAAAGGAATTAGGTGCCACTTGCTACTTCCCTCTTCTAAACGCTGTACTGTCAAGGTACACAGGTTGGTTTCAGACAGGACTAAAGGAAAGCTTAATAATTACATCCTCTTACCTATTCTTTTCCAGTCCTTAAGTTAGCTAACTCAATTGATGGTCTAAAGATACAGCACATTTCTTTGTTTTTATAAACAAATGTTATATGATGCTGTTTTGTTTGCTATGAAAATGTAATTTTAAAGCATGGAAAAGTAATGAAATTCCACTGCTTTAGAAGGGTAAGTATAAAAAGCATGCCCTTTTGAGTATCCCCATTACTTCTACATATTGGTTTCAGCATATCTGTTCAGCAAGGGTGGCTGTATTCCTGGGACGTGCACAAGGAGTTCAGACCAGCTTTCCAGGAGATCAGCTTCACTTGTATATCTGACTTCTCAGTGATTGACTGGAAGAAGTTTCTTCAGACATCAAGTAATTTAAAGAAAGTGTAAGTTTTTTATTTTTTTTAAAGCTAAATGCACCCATAAATTATACCTAGTGCAGAGATAGTAGAACCAGAATGCACATTTGATCTGAGTTGGTAGTGGATGAAATTAAAAAATGAAACCATATAAGAATAGCTTGTATACTGTCTATAATAATGTGACTGACTGTTGGAGTAAACCGAAAGATCCCAGAAGATGCCCTGTAATATTTGCTAAAATTCATAATGAAATGTGTTATAATGTTCATTCATTTATCGTTCGAATAACAATTTAATGTTTGTTATTGTTTCATGTTTTCTAGTGAAGATCCTGAATTCCATGAGAATGTAGAAGCACTACTGGCTTTCCTTTGCTCTGTGCCTGACTTGTATGATGTGTCTCTAAAAGCTAACATCTTGGGTTGGAAGTGTGCAGCAAAGATCCTTTCTTTCTGCCGTGTCAGACCTGCGTTAGAGCTTCATTCAGTTCGGTAAACAGACAATTCAGAAGCACACAAATTACATACATCACGAAAGTTAATAACATTATAAAAGCGACTGGTTCTTAAGCCATAAGAATCTACAAAATTAGACAGTTAAACATCTGTATTACTGTGTAGTGTTGCTAAAATAATACTGGAGCTTAAAAATCCTTAAAAAAAGCCAAAAACAACCAGACAAAGAGGGGTTCATACTTTCTAAGTAAAACCCTTCTTAAAGAGATGGTGACTACACATGAATCTTGTTTTATTTGGGCAACCAAGAAAGTTGTGCTTTTGACCCATGTCACTGAAATGCATGCAAGTTGTTAATTTTCAATGATTTTTCTCATTGGCAGGTTTGATGTGTTTAGTCTTAAGAGTGTGGAGGAGGAGGACATTTGCCATTTGTCAATGTACACATGGGCAACATGGTGAGGCAACAATACCCTTTTTATTTCAATATGTTTAAGTGGAGAGGAAGAGCTGTCAGAATTCTGGAAGTGTGAGACTACACCTAAACATACAAGTGAATCGTTTATTTTATGTTTTGTGTTGCACTACTGTCTCAGCAGATTTCTGAAGAAGGTAACAAAGGCAACAAAGCACAGGTACTAAAAGTACCTGTGGCAACTATGTCACCTGGAGTTGTCTTGTAGCTGTTGCCTTTTAGTGCAGTGAAATGATTTGTGTGATTTCTATGTATTTGACAACTGAAGCAAATTGTCATTGTAGAGCTTCCAATGGCTTAATTAGTAATTGCAAAAAAAGTACTTGTTCCAGTGAAGTCTCTCAGATTTATAAATCCCGGTCAGTTTGCATGCTTGTGGAGCAGTAGATCTGTATATCTGTGCTTGCTTTTATGAATGTATTATTTGATAATGTCAGTATCTACAGCGGTTAGCTATTTTGGTAGACTTCATTTGAATTTTGTTGTATGGGTTTACTCTCACCATTTTGCCTTTCAGTGACTGGAGTAAAGAGCTTCTCTGCCTGGATTTAATCCCTGACTGGAGGTATGAAAAGGAGGATCAGAGTCTCCTTTTATCAGACATGTGGATAATTTGAACATGTGGATCATTTGAACATGTCGATAAGGTGACCATTATGGTCAGATATTACAGAGATTAGTTAGCGACATATATATATATATATATATATACATACATATAAATATATATATACAATCACTCCTCAGCTCTGTTTTCTGTTTTTCAATCCTGTTTTTCATTTGTAAAATGAAGATTTTAATATAATGCATTTTCTTAAAATGGTTACAGTTTTCAACAAATGAAGAGAAAGAAGTATACACCACTACTTCGGAGGGTCATGCTTAAATTTCCATTTGTGGAACGCTCCTTTGTGGACTGGGAGGATCTTTTGGGAATACTGATTTTGAAAACAAAGGAAAGGCAAGGGTGATGTGCTGATTGATGTTCATTGTGCTGATATAATTATTTTCATGCATGTTATAATGAAAGCTTCATACAAAACATTAACAATAAACATCTGCTGGTATTAAGCATTCTTTTGAACCAGGAAAGATGGGTTTTTAGAAGTCTACAACTAAAAGTTACTCCTGTGATCCCAAGACTGCCAGTGGCACCTTTGAGCTACATGCCCCACACACTGCTCCCCTGGCGCCGCATTTTTGGCTGCCCACTGCTTCACTTGGTGAATTGATTAAATTCAGTGGACAAAGTTTACACTGTTCGCACTGTGTTGGCCTGTGTTCATGGTCACTTTACATGAAAAAAATCACATTATTTTTACCCTTGAGCAAGATACTGTCCCCACACACTGCTCCCTGAGTGCCCCACTTTGTTGAATATTTGTGCTGCGGAGTGTTCATGCATGGCTAGAAGGGGCCATTTTACTTTACTTTATATGGACTCATCTGGTGGGATAAAGCAAGTTAAGACACTGCTGAGAGTTGTCAGTGGAAACTATGACTTCAGTGAATCTTCTTTTGACACAAGAATAACAAATTAAAAGGCAAGAAAATGCTAGGCTTACAATACCAGGCTCTATAAGGCATTTGTTGTATTGCTTAAATGTAAATACCTAAGACATTTTTATATTGGATGAATTTGAACTACAAACCATGGTGGCACAGTGGGTAGCGTTGTTGCCTCACACCTCCAAGGCTGGGGGTTCGAATCTGGGTCCTGGCCTTGCATGTGTGGCGTTTACATGTTCTCTTCGTGTTGGCGTAGGTTTCCTCTGGGGCTCCGGTTGCTCCCACAGTCCAAAGACATGCGGGTCAGGTGAACTGGCGATTCTAAATTGGCTGTAGGTGTGAGGGAGTTGTGTGTGAGTGCCCTGCAGCCCCGGGATAGGCTCTGGGTACCCGCGACTCTAGTGAGAAATAAATGGTTGCAGAAAATGAATGAATAAATTACAATGTGAATTACAGAAATATAATCTCTTATATTTTTGTACAATAGATTTTATATAAAAGCTCTCTCAGTTGATAGGGGATTCATATTAAACCATATGTAAAGAATACACATGAATCCTATCTTACTAATCCTTTGACTGACTATTAAAGCATGCCAAAATATCTCAGAAGATGCGTTTAATATTGCTAAAATGCTTAATGAAAATGCCCATTGTAATATTCATGAATTCACAGTGTTTATTTATGCATTGTTGTTTCATGCTTTCCAGTGACGATCCTGAGTTCCATGAGCATATTGGTGCACTACTGGCTTTCCTTGGCTCTGTGCCTGACTTGGAAAATATGGCTCTACATGTTTCCAACTTGTGTCAGAAGTGCGCTGCGAAGATCATTACTTTCTGCCATGTCAGGCCTACATTAGAGTCTGATTTCATTCGGTAAATAGACAATCAAAGCACATTTAGAAGCAAAAGTCACATTGATTTTGCAAGTTGTGTATGCAAGTTACTTTTCCGCAAACTGTTGCCTGCCAGACTTGTGATTTGCATGAGTTGTATGATGCTTATGTATTGCTACTAGATTCTAATACTACTAGAGCTTGAAAACCCATGAAAACTGACCAAACAAAGTTTTCATTTATCAGAAAAGGAAAACACACCTGGAAGGCACATTGGACAGGTTTGCCTGTACACTAAGGTCTTTATGCTGATGTTTTTAGCAAAGAGGAACCACATAGTCATAATCGGTACTGGCTTGTGAAGATGTAGATCCTGCCAATTCCAAATCCGCTCTGAAATTAAGCTGAACTTTAATTTGCAAAAGAGAGTGTGAATGAAAATCAGGCACATTTGAATAGGTAGTATTGTTAAATAGGCATGATATTTTACATTAAAAAATGTGCTTAGAGATGGTGACAATACATCATTTTGTTTTACTTGTGCAACCAAGGAATCACACTTGTGTAAGTGTGACACATTTGAAATTCTCAAATGTGTCTGCCACTTCATTAGGTACAGGCACCTTCTGAGATCTACACATATTTTATCAGCTATGCTAACCACTTGATACTGTAAAGTACTGCATCATTTGTTAGCTCCTATTAGCCTATTCAGCCAAGATCAGGCAGCATCTGTTTGAAAAAAGGCTATGTACACTTCAGTTTTGACCCTTAAATTGCACTGTTTTCTCTTATTGGCAGGTTTGATGTGGACAGTCTGAGGGGCAGGGATGAGGAGGACATCTGTTCTTTGTCATTGTCCACGTTCACAACACAGTGAGAAAACTATTCTAAGGTTTCTTTGTGTGTGCAAGAGAAAAGACAGCAATGCAAAATGTCTGGCTGTTTAAGAGTACCACATAAGCAATAGTTTAGCATTCAGACAATTTCAAATAATACATTTTGTTGTTTATAACTAGTTTTATTTTTCCCCACTTCACAAGGGCCCTCTCAGATCATGCAGAGAAGACAAGGGAGACAGGTTATTTGTGTTGGTTTTGATGTTTTTGTTAGTCAGTTTAGTTTATGGTTTGAACGTGTAGTTGTTATCCTAAGCACCTGATGAAGAGGAGGATATTCTGTTGCGAGAAACCCTGAAGAAATTAGTTTTACCATATAGGTGCCAAAACCCAGAAGAGTCTTGATGCATTTCTACTTACTTATTTACACTAAGAAAAATCAAGACATGTAATTTGACCGTTGTACCCAAAATCTGGCATGTGACTTGTCTCGTAAACCCACATTTGGAGAAGTTAACAAAACTGTTATGTGCAGTTCATCCCATTATCTTACATTCTGTCTTGCAATATTTCAGTATTTCATACATTTCTTCAACAGAGAAAAGCAACATGGCAAGATCTTTAGGGACCAAAAGAGGTTCGCTTTTAATATATTTTCTTTTCTTAGTCTAATCTTGTATTGTGAAATTTCAAACATTTCAAAATGCACAAAGCGCTTCTGCACCGAGGTTAGTAGACTGTTGAGCTGTAGATCTGTGCTTGCTTTTATAAATGTGTTATTTGTTAATGCCTCTAAAACTGTGTAGCACCTTCAGCTACTAGTGACCTTTATTCTGACTTTTTGCCTTTCAGTCATATGAGTGATGCACTTCTCCGCCTGGATATAACATCACATGTTCGCAGGTACAGAAAGGGCAATTTGATATCTAATTATCAGATGTGGTTATGAGAACATATGATGGACCAGGGTTTAACTGGGAAAAGCAAACACAACATGCTGCTACATATTCAAGACCAGAAGTAAACACTGTGATTAGTTACTGAGGTAGAAACATGTATGGAGGCTACACAATCACTCCTCAGCTCTCAAGATGTTTATTATTTGTCAGTTACAGTGAAATGTATTGCTCCTGGATCCTAGATAAATAGAAAATAGAATAAAGAATAGAATAGTATAATAAATTGACAAATATACAGAAACGTCATCCATAGGGAGTGATGAAAATCTTGAATTGGTCATAAAGTCTTGAAGACAATCAATTGTTTCCATGGTTTCATGTCTAGGGCAACACAGCGAATGGAGTCCTCACCAGTACTTCAGAAAATCGTACTTCATTTTCCAGTCATGGACCGGGCCCAAATGAACTGGGAAAAATTTTTGGAAATGCTGGAACTGAAATCAACAGAAAGGCAAGTCTGATGTGTTGAATTTTCCTTTGTTGCAGACTAATTCAAAATATTAATACAATAAACCCCTGCTTATTCCCAGTTCAGCAGTCATGGCTTCAGTCATTCGAACTAATAGATGTTTGTGGAAACCGCAGACATTTTTTTTTTCATGGCAGTATGTAATTTTTTGCACATTTTTACTTTTGTCCATATGAGACGCCGGACCATTACACCAAATGTGACTTTAATAACACTGCATTCAGATACATGAGCCGTGTTCAAAAAGTGCCCTCGTTCACTTGCTCACTCATTTACTACATAGTGTTTGCTATATTGGGGGGTTACCATGTGAACAAGGGGAGGCGACGTTTAGTTAATTTCGGACACTCGGGATGTTACAGTTTCACTGTTGATTAAATAGTGCGCTGGAGAAATGAATCCAATTCGAGCATTAATTTTGATAATACTTGTCAATATACTGCTGCTGAGACAGCTGAGAATATGTAATGCCATCAGGGCGAGGCGACTGAGACGTATTTTGCTCATCAGACGTAATCAAATGCCAGTGGTATATATCGTGATAGCGCCTAGCAGCTAATGTTAGCGTTATGTGTATTCATGTAGTGTACAGTGACGTGGCGATTTTGTAGTGCACTAACTAGTGGGTGAAATTGACATTTGAAATTTCGAACAACATTACAAAATGGCTGATTCACTACATAGTGAACGAGTGCCCTTTCGAGCTTTCATATGGAGTTGGTCCCACTTTGCAGCTGCTATAACGGTTCCACCCCCACACTCTGGACTCTGCAGTGGCAGATAGCTTTGGTTTTATATTTGATTTGATTACATTTATGTTTAAGTTGAAATTTACAGAAATATTTGTACTGAAGCTGTGTAAATGTGTTAAAGGGAACACTGCTGTTAAAAAGCCCCTTATTTGTTTTAAGTGTTTGCAAACCAAATGTTATTCCACTTTTGTTCATATAGCAGTACTTTATAAAGAAAGTTGCACAATACACTAGTTTTTAATTAAAGCAGAAAACCATGTGATTAATCGCAATTAAAATTGTAATCATTGCCCATCATTAATATATGTATATATGTATGTATATATGTGTGTATATGTGCAAGATGATATTTTGAAAAAACGTTGTTGACAGTATTAATTGTCATTAATAAACATAAATAGCAAACATATTTATCTACTCCTATGTTGATGAATATTAAAAACAGTATGTTTAGGACAGACTTAAAGGTGCACTTAATCGCAAGTTAACTAAGGCAAACATGAGATTACTCGCAATTAAATATTTTAATCTACTGACAGCCCTACTAATTTTGTAACATAAATATTAATTCAAATATAAATATAAATTTCCACATAAAATATTACTGTATGAATTTTCTAGTACTGTCGAGAACACAACACAACTGTATATTGGCTGTTGTCCTCGTGTTCTCATGTTTTTTTGTTTTTAATACACTTTAACTTTATTTTAAACTCAGCTTAATACATTACCCTGAAAGAAAATTTTGTACTGTACAGTTTACACTGAACTCCCGCAGTGCTAGAATGTAAATACTGATGTTACCCCTTTATAGACTTTATTGTAATTCATGCACGCGTGTTTTCTTTTGTATGCGCTGTTGTTTTCTTTTGTATGAGCAGGTAAATACAGTAACACTCGAGACACTCCACGGAGAAAATTCTGGACTGCTGCTGCATCAAAGGGCAGCAGCCAATCAGCAGCAAGGAGAAATAAATAGCGTTCTCGGATTAGGAACTTTCAAACCTCCCGGATTTGAGTACAGCGGTATTTCTTTGTGTTTCTCTCCACAGGACCAAAACATTTATATTTTTATATGGAAATGTGGCTGAATTTACATTAATATTTATTACAAAGTTAGTACATTATATTTTTCTTAATAATGTAGCTCTTTAATGTATGAAAATTTAAATATTGCCATGAAAAAAGCTGTGACGTCTGGGCCTCGTCCGCCACGCCCCCTCGTCCTGGTGCTGGTTGTTTGTTTGGGTGCGGTGCTTAGCAACCCAGCACGAGGATGAGAGGGCGTGGCGGACGAGGCCCGGACGTCACAGCTGAGGATATCTGCAGGATATATGCGGAGGTTATCTGCAGTTTCAGCAAACAATTAGTTTAGTTCTCCGAAAAAATCTGTTTGGACCGAAACCGTGACTGCTGATCCACGTTAAAGGGGGGGTTTACTGTAAATGCAGCAGGTGGTCCAAATGCCTCTTTTCCTCTCTTGTTCTCTCTTTTTGTCTGTTATTTTATTTTATGAGTGGTTCTTCATAGTCTTAAAATTATTTTGTATCTTTACAGTCTCTCGAGTCCCAGGGTGGCTTGAATTGCATAAGGGATTTTTTTCCCCACAAATCAGGATCAAAGAAAATTAGAAAAGAATATTTTGACCAATTAAATAATATGCATTAATGACTGATATCTTATGTAGGACACTTGATGATACTTTTTGGGAAACGCTGAGTTCTCACACAGTAGTCCCCTGTATCAGCCTCATCATGACCGACATCATGGAAGTGATTCTTCCATTTTTACAAACACCTGAAAAGCCTGACTGTGTAGAGAATAACATCATGAACAGCATATATAACTAATTAACTAACTAAATCAATAAATAAATCAATCAGTGAAACTGATTAAACATATGACTTTTGATATTTCAGTGGTGGAGAATATGACCAGTGTGTGGCTGCCCTGCTGTCAGTTATTAACACTATTCCTGGTCTGAAAGAAATCCATCTGGCGTTGAGATTCTTGACAGTTGATGGTGCTGTCAGTATTGTTCGGCTTATGCAGACCTGTCCCTGCCTGTTGAAGATTATGTAAGTATTCTCTGTTGTCTTTTTGGTGTTCATTCATTTAAATTCCTGTACGTATTGATGTATATACTGGGACTAACATGAAACACTTTATTCTTACTAAGTGCTGATTGTACAGAAGCCTCAGACTGTTTTGACTGGTTTGGTTTCTTCTCTGATTTAGTGTTACAGTGCCGAGTCGGGCAAAGAGAGATTCCACCAGCTGCAGGTGGGACATCGCTTAACTATGCATTCAGATGTGTTTGAAATATGTGTGTAGATCCACTGCTTTAATGTCGTAAGGTTGAGACTAGAGAAAGACTTAACCAATAAGAATTTAAATGTAAATGCTGAACAGTCATTGGTGACAGAAAAATTAAAATTTTCTGTTCAAAAATACACAGTGCAGATATTGTCCAGCGAGATGTTCACAGACAGAGTACCAAATAGGCCGGACAGAATCAAGGTGTTATCAGCTTAAGTCAAAGGAAAATAAAAACACATGCGACATGACCGAATAAGCAACAGTATTTTTAACAATTAGGCCATAAATAATCAGTAAGAAAGTGACGTTTATTCATCTATAACAGGGCATTAGACATGCCTTTAAGCTAGGTGATACATCATGTTGTCTTTCGCTGCATCTTATGATGCTGTTCTGCAGTTGCCCCCTCAATGAGAGTGACTCTAAAATAGACGTCTCCTCCTCTTATCTCCAAAACTCAAGCGGGTGGACAGATGTACAAATACAAAAATATGATTTGCTTCAGTATCTGAATTAATATCTGCTATTTGCTATTTTCATTGCTGTAAACTGCAAATTTACACTTTCAAAAACTATTTCAGTATCGCCATAGTTACAGATGAGTTGTTTGTTTAGATTACACCTCTCAAATTAGCATAGCATTTTGATCTTCCTCGCTGACACTGAAACAGCTAAAGCAAAAGAAAAATGTTCAACTTCATTGCATTACAAAGCAAAACTTCTCTAACTGTGGGAAGCAGTCTGGTACAGCGCAAATGAAGTTTTGCAGCAACCATCTACCTATTTTTATTAGAGCATTATAAATTTTCACATCTGTTATGTTCTAATTTTTAAAATGTGTATGTGAATTGCAGTGAAGGCAACATATATAGCAGCAATGATGACGCCAGTGATGGCGATGGGTATAGCAGCAGTGATGGTGATGGGTGTGGCAGCAATGATGGTTACAGTGATGGCGACAGCGATGTCTATGGTCATGAGGACTTTCAGTGGAACAGGTCGGTACTTAAATTTCAGAACAGTAATTTCAGTAAAATTATCAATAATTTGTTACTGACACATTCAGACCCCCTAGGTGACAGACACTTGAATATTAATAATTATAAAGATTAAAACAATTTTTGAAAAATAATTTTTGCTGGCTATCAATAAAGATTTGAGCAATTCTTAGCTGAGGCCAAAGAACAATAGAGACTGCTTGTTTTATATTAGCTTAAAATAAAAGCACAGTAATAAGTGTGACATGTACAAGGATTTGTAAGATATTAGCAGTCCTTAACTATTCTTCAGATTTTTTTTTATGCTGGAATCATGGTCTTATGACACTAACCAAAGAATGTTTTGTTTTGATAGGTCTTTTGAAGAAGAGATAGAAAACTATGAACTGGATCTTTGTTCTGAACTAAACGTGGAGAGAAATTCCAGAAATGAATTAAAGTAAAGATGTTTCTCTTTTTTGCATACTGATTTACACTTCCATGCAAATCAATGCAAAAGTGGGGATGGGTAAAAATGTGAATATAGGTTTACTTTTTTACACATTTTGTGCTCAATTGCAGGTTGTCTTTGAGATGCAAGTCATCAAATCCCAAAACAAAGGCAGCACTTTCATACATTTCACTCATCCTCACTAATTTCACTGAAGAAAGGGAAATTGACTGGAGAAGTTTCTTTCAGTCATACTACAAATCAAAAGGATTCACTCAGAGGTAAAGACACACCGTCAGATGTATTACATATATGATGTGATGGTGGTCTGGGGAAGGGGTCAACCCACACTGGATGGAAAGCCAAATACACCCAGAAATACACACAGGCCAGTTTGGGAGCAAGGCTGAGGATGTATTTACCTATACTGCAAATCGAAATTCAAACAGAGGCAAAATATCGCCTAATATGGCTTTATCAGTTCTTAACCTAGTCTCCTTGGTCTTCACCATTCACTCTCCCCAGTGACGTGAAACAAATATTTCCATTATTCCTTGTTCACACTGTGTGCTGTGATGTGTTCACGGATGACAAATGGTCACTTTACACTTTACTTATAGCTGACCCTTGTTTGGGGCAGGATCTCTACATGCAGTGGTTAGGGAGTTGTCCCTGCAATCAGAAGGTTGTGGGTTTGAATCCCAGGACTGCTAGTGGCACATCTGAGGTACCCTTGAGCAAGGTACCGTCCCCACACACTGCTCCCCAAGCTGTCTGCTGCTTCACTTGGGTGAATGGGTTAACTGCAAAGAAAGAATTACAGGCTGTTTGTGCTGTGCTGTGTTCACATTTACTTACAGGGCTGTCCCAGAGGAAATATTGTATCTTTGGTTGAGGCTCCAAAATGAAGATCTGTTACACTGTGAGACAAGTTCAAACATGGCCATCATCTCACTCTTGCTACCAAAAATAGCTTGTGACTCCTGTTTTGACCCGCATCTGACTTTTATTAAGATGTGCACTGATGCAGTAATGAAATTACTTATGCAACGATTGATGAAGTCACTGATGAGTACTCAGCCATTGTATCATTATGGTTGATTTCTCTCTATAGATTCACAGATTCTGATGAAGTGGTGGACAACATGATGTCTTTCCTGCATGTTGTGCCTGGTCTGGAGATGGTGGAATTGGGTGTCCACAGTTTAACTGAGACCTGGGCCTCCAGAATCCTCTGTCTCAGCAATGCAAATAGCAGTATTCATCATATCCGGTAAGAAATAAACCTGTTTTCTTCTCAACAAAAGCACAATTTTGGGTGTTAATACATAAATTACATCGCTCTTTCATGCTGTTGCTACCATACAATAGTCCAGTGCTAATGCTTCAGAAGCTATATATGTGTCACGGTGGTGACTGGGGTGGCCAGTAGGGGTCACCCCAGGTCTGTATGTCATGCCTGCGCCC
>JBBPCX010086172.1:0-11757 GCA_037974365.1 Hydrocynus forskahlii | reverse complement strand
CCGCGGGGGGCCGCGGCGCGGCCGGCGCCGTAACAATATGATTTAGAAATGAGAGTTAATTCAGTTCATTCAGTGTTTCCTTTTTTGATTGCATGATTACAGACAGTTTTGTCCTTCTTTTTGTATTTGTATTATGTATTCCTTCAGACTGCAGCTGGAAGAAGATGATTCAGAAAGTGCCTGCTCGTCTTTGACAATTAGAAGAAACCTCACAAACTCCACGTAAGTCGTTTAAGTCATTCTTTGCTACCTGTGTTTGGTGCTACCTGTTAACTATCATATGGTTTTGACTATGTCCATTGTACCACTACAGTGCTATACACTAAACCTCCACTCATCACACAGGGGTTATGTTCCAAGAGCACCCATGTATAGCGAAAAAACGCAACATCATGCCTAAAAATGCCTTTTTTAAAAATAGTGTAAACCCAAATATGCCCCCAAATATGTTCCCAAAACACTTTAATTTCATTTTAAACTCAGCTTAATACATTACCCCTAAAAAATGTAAAGGTAAATACAGTAATGAATTCATTTGATTCACAGTAATAACACTCGAGATGCTTCATGGGAGAAATTCTGGACTGCGGTTGCGTCAAAGGGTAGCAGCCAATGAGCAGCAAGGAGAAATAAATAGCGTTCTCAGACTGGCATTTAACCATCCCAAGACAAGCTTTCTTTATGTTTGCTGGACAGTACCCAATATTGTGTAGTTATGTTTTATGTGGAAATGTAGCTGAATACACATTAATATTAAAGTTACAAAATTAGTCAATTTTTAATTAATAATTTAGCACTAAAAAAAAAGTGATGTCCGGGCTTCGTTCACCCAAAAAAAAAAGTGGAGGATATCTGCAGTTTCCACGTTAGTGCGGGGTTTTCAGCAAACAGTTATTAGTTTGGTTCTCTGCAAAAATCTGTGATAGACTGAAATCGCGACTGCAGAACTGTGTATAAGTGGGAGTCACTATAATCACAATATAACTGCCTATATGACTTTTATCCTGTTACTGTGGCTTCCTGCAATCAGTAGCAATTCATCAGTCAGAAATATTGTACAATTTGCTTAGACAGAACTTGCTTTGGTAATTATGCCACTGGAATGACATGGCTGTTTAAAAATAACTCTTTGGAAATGAAAGCAATATGTCTTGGACCTGAGCACTTTTCCAATAATCACTAGTTTAAATATGAAGCAGTGTGCACCTCTCCTCTGATAACTGACACTCTTTATACACTAGTTTAATGTTTTTTTCCCCCTGTGTTAAGGGCCACTATTAAAATCCACAAAGTGGACTGCACAGACGCCTTGCCATCCCACATTTCCCTCACGGTGCCGCATTCAGAGATCCCTAACATCGATGGACCAGGCCTCCTTTCCAGAATGCGATGTCTCAAATTTTTAAATGACCAGTAAGAAGATTTCTTATAGTATTATGAAGTCTGACCACAACATTTAACCCCTGCTTTATTTATTTATTTATTTATTTATCAATCTATTAATCAATCAGCCAGCTTTACCTAACACAGTTTTTTCATTGCTAATAATTTGTTTTTCCTTACTTTAGGCCCCATAAGTATGCAGAGCAAATAAATGCACTGTTATCTTGCATCCATGCTGTTCCTGGTCTTCAGAAACTGAAACTGGAAATTGGAAACTTGACTGAGAGCTGGGCTACCAGAATCCTGACCTTCAAGAAATGCCCCAGTCTAAACAAAATCTGGTATTAAAAAAAAGAAAAGAAAAGGAATTTGTGTTCTTACTTCTTACTTCATAATTTTTTTTAAATACTTTTGACTCAGTTACTGAGACCTATTTTGTAGGCATTATTATATAAAATATATATACTGAAATAAGTATATACACCGTAAATACTTGTTCACTTGTTTGTCTGTTCAGCCTAAAAAGCATAATAACATTTAGCTGGTTTTATTTAGCTAGAAATACCAGTTTTTCTAAATACTATTACAATACACACGACGTGTTTGAGGATAATACAGCAGGTGTGGCGGTGCAGATGGAGAGTCAAATGCTTGACAGAAAGACAGACATTAATTCATTCATTCATTTATTTTGCATGTTCCTGAGCTATTTTAGGGGTTACTTTTAGTCCGGATTGCTCGGCCCCTCCCCAGGTTGGTGCCCCACCAGTTAAACTGCTTGCCGTATGAAGTATATTTTAGATTATGTGTACTAACTAATTTTTAAGTGTATACACAATAATAAAAGTGCATTTTCAGTTGTTCTTAATCCAGATCCTGGAGAACCACTGCCCTGCATAGTTTTGTATTTTTTCTTCTTTAAATCACTTAGAACTCATCAAGAGAGCTTTGTGAGCTCCAGGAGCAAAGTGAGAGAACAATGACATAATATATAGCAGAATAAACCTATATTTTTATGCCTTGTGTTTCAGTGTAACTACATTGAACGAACACATGCTGTTTGAGGATTCAGTCTTAAAAATGAAGGATTCCTGGAAGCGTCGTGACTGTGTTCTTGTTATGAAAGGGTTTGTATCTTCTTCGTTTTAAATACTGTGATCTTATAGATAGAGCATCTTTAAATTCATGTGGTGAACAAATATATGTAGAGATGCTGATGATACTGACAGAGGATTAAGTGGTCTTGAATGGATGTTTAATTATCTGTTTTCTGTTCATTAATGAAGACAAAGATGCAGCAAGTCACCTACTAAATGCACCGAAGAAAACTGGATACAGAACAATCAAAAGTGCAACAAATTTGTTAAACTGTATTTCCGTGGAGGATCTCTTTCAGAGGTGGATGGATATTGCATGACAGACAGTGAGAGTGAAGGAGAAGACTATAATTACAGTTTTGAGTAAAATGATGATGAAGCAGCCATGAGTATGGTTTTCAACTGAAATAGATTTGGTGGAAAACACACTTACACTTTAGTTGGACGGGCTGCGCAGTTATATTGATGGCTGCCAAGGGACATTTGACAATGCATTATTCCTTCATGGACACGGTGTTTCAAAAAAATGTCTTTGGCCTTAATTAATGAGGGATAGAAACTGCCTATGCCTTGCTTATTTTTCTTTTTAGCTGCTGTACAAGTACCTGTAGCACTCGAGTCTGAACTCAACATTTTTGTATTATCTCTGACTTGAACTTGTCGGTCTCACTAAATATTTTATTTGATCTCCACTGAGTCCAACGACCTTTAAATAACAGGTTTCTCGAGTAATATTTCTCTGTAGCTTCCAACCATGTTAAATGGCAAACAAAAAACAAATAAAAATAAATACATTGACAAAACAAAAGTGCCTGAAATGGTCAACAGAATTACCTGCTTGTGCCTTAACCAAACAAAAGCAGCAGTGGTCGACAAACTTGTCGATTAATGAGCATGTTCACTGGCTGCCTAGTAACCTGTAATCCTTCCAAACCTTGTCTCCACACTCTGAACACGATGAATCCAAGCTCACCATTTTCAGTTCGGCTACAGATGCAGTGCTGGCGAGTAAATCAGTGAAACGGCTCTACTTACAGTAAAGAACGGCCTCATTTGACCCTAAATTGACGCTGATCTGTTCTTTTGATTAGATAACAGTAAAAATGATCATCTTACAGGAGAAGAGACACTGTGTGTCCAGCATCACACACTTAGAGTGTTTTTTTTTGTTTTGTTTTTTGTTTTGGTCTTAATGCCTTCTTATTTGAACATTACCTGTCATATTTGAAAATATGTTCCTATGCAGTCATGATTATTTGCTTCACTTGTATTTAATCATTTATGCCTTTTTTAATCTTGTTGGTAAACACTTTGTACTGCACTTAAGATTTATTTGAATGTTTTCTATCCATTGGAATTCAAATCTACAGTTAATACTTATTGGATTGCACCAGAAGACCCTACACCAATGGCAAATGAGGGTGGTCTACACAAAACGCAGGCGTCACCTTACAAGACGACATACAGGAGATTTCATGACATATTCTGATGTGTGAAGTTACAAACGTGGGTAAATTAGGGGATCAGTATTGTATTAGGCGTCTGTTTTCTTTCGTGTTGATTATGTGGATTTATGTAGCCTCTTTTTTCTTGGGAAATTTGTTTCATAATTTTATTTAATGCAATCAAACAAACTGATTTCTGTAACTGTTTGTGTCTTTATCTTTTAGCCTATTCACCACTGTGTTGAATAAGCATTGTAAATCATTGTACTGATGCCTTAACTGCTTTGAACTCCAACAAAAAGGATGACTGTAATGACTGCCCTACATTTAACTCAACACCTTGCTGACTCTGACTCCATGTCCTTTCCTTTATAACTCTGTGTGTCTAAGTCATTGTCCATTATCAAAATGCTTTCCATTCATGTTACTACACACTTTCCAGTCGGTGAGCTCCTCAAGGCTTGGCGTCTTTCACATTCATTTGCCCTCTAATAATGCATATGACACTCCAGTGAGTTAATGCAGAAAGATTTTGAAACACAGCTAGACAGTTATTGTTTCATTCCCCTCACATTAAATAATGTGGTGTTCCACACTGTTTACTTCCCATTCTGCAGCTGTCACTGTGTAATAGTTTTAGGAAGTTTATAATTTCATTTATATTTTCACTCCCTACTCTGCATTCTTGAGATACAAGGTTTCTCATGTATAAAATCCTTTGGGTAGAAATGTCTTGACATTGGCTGGAGATGTGATTTGACTGTTTCGTGTGTATACATGGTAGCTGGTTGCTAAGCTACAGTTGGTAAATCAGTGATTACTTGTGTTTTTTAGGGAAGGGCAGGGTGGCCTGAGCGATGACTGAGACATCCTCAAGCCGTTCACATAAAGTTTGTTAAAAAATGATGAATTCTGCAATTTATTCCTTATAGAAAACCAGAAGACCAGGGTGGTGGTGCGTAGTGGGTAGGGCACTTGCCTCTGGACCAAGAGGTCACAGGTTCGAATCCTACCTTCAGCACACCACCACTGGGTCCCTGAGCATGGCCCTTAACCTCAAGTTGCTCCAGCGAGACTGTCCCCTGTAGTTAGGGAATGGTAGTCGCTTTGGATAAAAAGCGTCTGCTAAATGCCGTAAATGTGAATGTAACTAGCAAAAAAAATTCCGTGCCTGATGCTCCTGCTAGCCACTCTTTGTCAGAAGGTCCACAAAGAGAAAGCTAACTTTTAATAGTGTTTTTTGCCCATGGCATTATTTTATCCCCATCCCCATAAATCTGCTAAGTAAATGAGTACTATGGAAAAGCTGAAATAAATATGTTTATCTCAGATTCATCTTTATGACTTTCATATTTGACCACTAGAGGGTGTAATTGCTACTGACAATGCGGAATGTCAGGGAAAGAGGGCCACCATAAAAGGCCCTTCAGACACTGAAGCTCAGTATAGTGGTATCAGATCCATCCGAATACTTTTTACAGATTTATAATTAAAATGAATATTCAACATTCATTGCATTCATGTTCTCGTTCACTCATGGGTTTTAGTGGCTAAATAAACAATCAAATATTACCAGCTCTCATTCTCTCTCTGAAAGGCCTTTGTCAACAGTCACTGATTCTTTTTTCACTAAATATTTATTGGTTCTTCTCATAGCATGTCCCCCTGATTTGCTTCTAAAGTAAGAGATGATATAAATATGAGTTGCATGAGGGAAGAGTCCAGGAAGAATTTGTATTATCTGTGGGAGAAAATCAGTTGGTGTGTCTGAATGAGCTCCTTCAGTATTTAGAGAACTCCATTTTCAGAGTTATTCCAGTGTACTGATGTTGATTCCTTTAAAATAGCGCACTATTAAAATTAAAATGCTTCCTATCATCATGTCTGCACTTCAGCTTCTGTTTTGTTATAGTTCCAACACTGAATGTACTGCTAGAGCTTAAAATATCTTTCCAAACCCAACAGGCAGTTCTCACAACCCACTTTTTAGCATTATTTTTCAATTTCCCAATGCTTTAGTTTCTCTCCTTGTGTAATTCTTAGTCCTTATTAGTATTCATGCTGGCTTGGGCGTGTGCACAGGAGGCAGGAGGGAACAACTCTGCCTGTTCAGCCGTGTGTAAGGTATAATTCGATTGCAAGTGGTGTTTGGCCCGACACAAACGGCCAGATAAAATAGATTTTCAGCGTGAGAAATCAGAGGTATGGGGTGAGAGCGTGTGAAGACAGTCGCCTGTCACACTAAGACGTTGTACACCTGTCTCACACTACATGGAATTAGATTGTAACTTGTAAATTGTCTGCAGCTCTAATTCTCACTCTGACAACATCTGCCAACAGTCATGATCAATTGATCCCCATGTGTTTTTTTTCAATGGTAAGTGCTGTTTTTATTCTTTTTTTACTGTATATTTATTTGTTCTTCTCATGGGATGCCCCCCTGTTTGGCCGTCCTACACATTAATTTGCTTTCTTTTTGTTGCTACATAGGACACTCCAGGGAGTTAACACAGATTGACTTTGATTGACAGCTAGACATGTTAGTGTTGCATGTTTTTCCCCTCAGGTTAAATCAGGTGGTTTTCCACATTGTTTAATTCACATTCTGCAGCTGCCATTGTGTGGTTTGTTTAGGAAATGTGTACATTTTCACTCCCTACTCTGCACTCTTGAGATACAGGGTTTCTCATGTATGAAATCCTTTGGGTAGAAGTGTCTTGACATTGGCTGGAGATGTCATTTGAGAGTTTCCCATAGCCCGAGCAACGACTGAGAAATCCTCAAGCCATTCATATAAAGCTTTTATAAATTCTGCATTTTCTTTTCCTCATAGAAAACCACAACTAGCAAAAAATGTCCTAGCCTGATGCTCCTGCTAGTCAGTCTTTGTCAGAAGGTCCACACATATAGTAGGGTGAAAAGAGAAAGCTAATCTTTAATACTGTTTTTTGCCCATGGAAATGAGTTTAAAATATCTGTCCAAACCAAACAGGCAGTTCCCACAACCCACTTTTTAGCATTAGTTTTGCATTTCCCAATGCTTTAGTTGCTCTCCTTGCTTGATTCTTTGTCCCTGTTTGTATTCAGTTAAACCCAGTGTGTGTAATCTGCACTCTGAGGCCACACTGGTTGTAGCAAAATTTTGCACCAAGGTCACAAGGCCCACACTCATGAGAAAAACAGGAAACAAACAGTGTGTTATAAATATGCTAATGTTATACTTTAGTTTAATGTTGAACATATGATTATTTTCTCATCGATATTTTCTGTTTTGTGTGTTTGTGATCTAATGATGGCTATGATTGTCATGGCACTGCAGACAAAGTTATTGTGTCCGGTTTAATTGACACTTTGCAGATGAAGAGATGAGTCAGTTTCAGGCAGGATTTTGTTGGAAGTTTTGGACCACATGACCTTTGTCAGCTGCATATTTTTGGTTGGTGGACTTTTTTAGAAGTAGCTATGACTGGCACGTAAAAAAACCCAGTACGTCGCTGGTGTTGAGAATGGTCCACCACCCAAAAATACATGGTCCTAATGTCGTCTCTTCCTTTGTCTTAGAGGATGACTCCCATGCATACATGGTAGCTGGTTGCTAAGCTATAGTTGGTAAAGCAGTGATTCAATGTGTTTTATAGTGAAGGGCAGGATGGCCCGAGCAACGACTGAGACATCCTCCGGCCATTCAAATAAAGCTTGTTAAAATGATATATTCTGCATTTTTTTTCCTCATAGAAGACCATAACTAGCGAAAAAATTCTAGCCTAATGCTCCTGCTAGCCACTCTTTGTCAGAAGGTACACACATGTAGTAGGGTGAAAGGAGAAAGCTAACTTTAATATTGTTTTATGCCCATGGCATTATTTTAACCCTGCAAAGAAATGAGTATGAAGGGGAAAGGTGTAATAAATATATGTTCTTTTCAGATTTATCTTTTTGACTTCCATATTTGACCACTGGGGGGTGTAATTGCAACAGGAATGACAATGGTGAACGTCCGGAAGAGGCCATGGGTGGGCTGTGGTGGGCACTGCCCCCCAGGAGACAAGCCGTGCCCACCCTGCGAAATGCTCCGTCTGTCCAATGAAAACCCTGGAGAAAAAAATCATTTGGTATTCAAAACTGGGCTGCTTTCTAATTGGCCCGCTTGAGTAGGGGGCGTATCCCTCAGTGTCTCCTGCACTAGACTCACAGCTCACTACGCCGCCATTTTCCAGCACGTTCTGGACCTGTGGACCTCATTCTGTAATTAAAACAGTGCACAAATTCCATTCTTCTTTTGTTTTCTGCTTGGTGAGACCAAAAGCTATGCATAGATGTCTTATTAAGAAGCAGATATCTTCAACCTCTGTCAGTAGCAAGCTGCTGGCTCCACAGTTGACCCTTGCACGCTGGTACCAACATGGAGCACTCTCACTGCACTCCTGAACAATACCGAACAATACTGTACAAGACTACAATACTGTACAAGACTGTACAATACTGTACAACTCTCGAAATTCGCAGGGTCTTATGTTACAAGAGCACCCGCAAATTGTGAAAAAACAAATTTGTGATTTGGTAAAAATAAATTCTATTTATAGTCTAAAACCTAAAATGCCCCCAAATATGGATCCAAAACACTTTAATTTTGTTTTTAACTCAGCATAATACATTACCCTTAAAGAAAATGTAAAGGTAAACCCTTACCCATTCTGTACAGTGTACACTGAACTGCTGTTGCCCGCAGTACTATGTTAAATATCGATGATTCCACTGTATAAACTGTACTGTAATTCATGCAGGTGCGTTTTCTTTGGTATGCACTATCGATTTCTTTGGTATAAGCAGGTCAGTACAGTAATCATTCATTTTAATTTACAGTGATAAAATTACAGTAAAAAATGATAGTTATATTTTAAATGGAGATTTCGCTGAATTTACGTTACTATTTGTTACACAATTAGAAAATTACATTTTTCTTAATACCTAAAATGCATAGAAAATTATGAATTTTCATGAAAAAAGCAAAAAATGCGGAGGATATCTGTGGTTTCTGTGAATATTCGGGGGTTTCCGCGAGCAATTATTAGATTGGTTCTGAGAAAAAATCTGCAAACAACTGAGTATTTAAGAAAGAGAAATTTAGTCATTCTGGTACATGAGAAAAACATCACAGAAAGTCTAGACAGTAATGAATTTCTTTCAGAATTTTCCAAGAGTAACCGCAGACTGGTCCTGTAGGTAATATCCAGGTTAAACACTGGAAACTGACCTCCTATAGTCTCCCTCATGACTACAAGGAGCCACGTTTCTGTTCTTGCTCTCATATGTTGTAGACATTTGACTTTATTGACATTTACCTTATAAGTGTAGTTCTATATTTGTTCACAAAAAATAATAAAACTTCCATTGTTAATTGTATTGAACAATAGGGTATGATTTCTGCCACAGTTTCTGCTTTCATAAGTAAATAAAACAGTTTAACACACAAAAAAAGGGAAATGATGGATAGTAATTTTCCCCCCCAGATAAGCCAAAATGGCCGCCCACACCATGTTCTGGTCACACCTCTGAAAAGAGGGCCACCATAAAAGGCTGCTTTACAACCCGGAAGCTCAGTATTGTGGTATCAGAGGCATCCGAATACTCACAGACTTACAATTTAAAGAAATATTCAACATTCATTACATTTCTCGTTCACTTGTTTGTTATTAATGTTTAAATAAGCAAAAATGTTCAATATTATCTAAATAAAAGCAAGCTGTGTTTTTAAAGATGATCTTTCATGTGTGAAAAATACAGAACAAGCCAGCATTACTGAAGGTGGAATGTCTACGTTGTCCCATGAATACACTTTTTTAAACAGTCACCTTCTCTTGGCTTTGCCTCAATGTCTGTGATTCGTGCGCTCTATCTTTCCACCTTTTTATTCCACAATAAATAGGCAAGCTTCAAGAACACATCCAGTATAAGATTAAAGCATTAGTATAGGCCTATTCACACTTAAACATTGTACACATGTCTCATACTATGAGACAGGTATGGGTGGTCGGTGCGCAGAGAACTTTTTTCCAGAATGCACAGATTGCCAGTCCGCCCCGCCCCTGGATTCCAACTTGGAAATTGTGTCCCGCTCTCATTCTCCCTCTGAAAAGCTTCTGGCAACAGTCATTGGCATGATCGATTGATCTCCATGTGTTTTTCCAATGGTAAGCTCTTTTTTGTTCTTTTTTTTCCACTGTATATTTATTTTTTCTTCTCAGGGGATGCCCCCCTGTTTGGTTTCTAAAGTGAGATAAATATTAGCCGAATGACGCAAGAGTCCAGGAGGAATTTTTGTTATCTGTGGGAGCAAATCAGTTGGTGTGTCTGAATGAGCTTTATTAGTTCCGTATTTAGGGAACTGCCCAGTTTCTTCTTTTTGCACCAAGGTCACAAGGCCCACTCTCATGAGAAAAACAGGAAACAGTGTGTTCTAAATGTGTTAATTATATACTTAAGCTTAATGCTGGACGTCTGATTATTTTTTTATCAGTGTTATTTTCGGTTGTGTAATGGCTAATACTGGCTATAATTGTCACTGCACTGCAAACACACTTATGTTGTGTGTAAAGTATGTGTGAAGTGACTGTTTGTCATATGTGAACACACCACAGCACACAGTGTGAGCAGTGTGAAATTCTTCCTCTGTATTTAACCCATTCACCAAGTGAAGCAACAAGGAACACAGTGCCCGGGGAGCAGCGTGTGGGGACGGTCCCTTGCTCAAGGGAACCTCAGAGGTGCCACTAACAGTCCTGGGATTCAAACCCATGACCTTCTGATCACAGAGCCAACTCCCTAACCACTAAGCCTCCAAATGCCATGTGAGGGTTTATTTGACACTTTGCGGATGAAGAGCTTAGTCAGTTTCAGACAGAATTTTGTTGGAAGTTTTGGACCTTCGTCAGCTGCATATATTTGGTTGGTGGACTTTTGTAGACCTGGCTATGACACTGGCATTTAAAAAAACCCCAGTACATCATCGATATCCTAAGAAAGGGGTCTTTCTTTGACGATGATGATTTTTGAATGATATTAAATTTTTGTTTCCATTGAATTCTTAAGAGCTCATTTGATCAGACAAGAAATGAGACCTAAACATGATTTTTTTAAACTTATTTTTTATTGAGTTATTATTCACAAATTATCCATAAATTGAAATACAAGCAAAGTGTAAGACGTCTGAATTTGAGTCCTGTGGTTGTTTGCATTTCTACAGAAGTTATGCTGTAGACATTCTGAAAATGAACTGACTCAATTCTCTCTGTTTGTTTCTCACTTCTTCTTTTTGTGCATGGGGCATGGTGTCTGTATGGTAACCCCCTTCCCCTTTTTATAGCCGAGACCATGTGACAAGCAGGATGTGGTGCGGAGAGATGTGTGTGAGAGATAAAGACTGATCTAGTCAGAACAAGCTACAGTTTAAATACTTCTTGGTTGCACGATATGTTAATACAAATGTGTTGTTTAGCAGTTCATGAAATAAACAGCTTTACATTGCATCACCCTGAACTAATAATATAGAGATTTAAGTTGCATTTCATTCTTCTTGTTATGAAAGAACTTGGTTAATGAAGTAAGCTGTTTCTGTAAACCATGTAACTGCAACTAGAGGTGAGAATAACCGCAAGTCACATGTCTATTAATGGTACATTATAAGTCAGAAAGCTTCATGCTTTAAAATCTGCACCTAATCTGTCATCAGCCATGTTTATATATATATATATACAAATATATATATATATATATATATATATATATATATATGTATGTATATATGTGTGTGTGTGTGTGTGTGCAACATATGA
>JBBPCX010086156.1:0-26444 GCA_037974365.1 Hydrocynus forskahlii | reverse complement strand
TATATGTATATATATATATATATACATATGAAATGAGCTGGAGAACAACAACTGGCCCACTCAAAAGTGTAAATGTTCACAGCACTAAATAAGCACAACATGATCAAACAACATCTAGGTTCCAATTCCTCAAAATCATGACTGAAGTGTGTAAAACAGCACTGCCTTACCTGAATGTCTTTTACAAATAGATATAAGCTCCAAATGCCCCATTATGACTGCAATTTGCGCACAGTGTCTTATAACACAAAAAAATTCTAAACAGTGTCTATACTGATTTTCCCAGTGTGACTCTAATTCTCAGTGTAAAGAACATTACAATGCTCATAATCGTGTATATGCAGTATTTACAGTGTCTCTGAGGGTCTCTGAGAAGAAACCTTTTAAGAATAATTTGCAACAGATATGTTATTAATATCCATGATAAGGGTAGACTGGCTGATGTAATTTTTACTCACTAAGCACACTTGTACGCTGTGCTGTTTCATAATGACAGTAGTGGCCATTGTTTGAAAATCATTCTGTTAAATTACCTGGGGATTTTGGTCTAAAGAGAGATCTCAAAAACTTTTGCATGACCTGGCTGGGGTGGAATGGGAGAGGGTTTTCTTAGACTGAATAATGCATGGAATTTGTTTAGGGATTATTTTAGGGCTGTTATGTAAGCATGATCCGTAAAGAAATTATGGGTAAAAAAAAAATGTGTTTCTCATGATTTGGCAGAGTTGTTGCAGCAAAAAATGCTGCCTGGTGCAAAGCACACTGAACTGGATCCCAAAGTGACAGACTTGCATTTTGTCAAATTCAATACGAGGCAACACAAGCAGCGTGACAGTCGAAATCCTACTACTCCAATATAGTGGCTCTAATCTGCAGCCATTCTGGAAAACAATGAGGGAGTTGAGGCAGAAAATAAAGCTTTAGGTTTATGTTTGTCAGTCAAGCCAGATGGTATACTGGTGACTATGGCTGACCTGTTTAATCACCATTTTACAAAATCTGGGCACGTATTTCCTCTAATTTGAGTCGCCTAAAGAAGAGATACTTGTACCCCAATCCAATATAAGGTTTCTTATCCAGGCTCTCATTCTTTACTTGCATCTTATTTGCGGGCAGGTTTTTCCCAACCCTTTGTTAAAAGAGAGCTTTTAAAGAAACTGCTTTAATTGAACCCCCAAAAAGCCAGCTGAGTCAAACTGATTTGCATCATTTAAAAAAGCTCCAATCGTTGCAGCACCATTAACAGATATTTTTCATCTTTATATTCATACTGCTGACTAAAAGGAAGCCATTATGCAACCTCTTTTCAAGAATGGTGATCAAGCTGAATTGAGACCCCCCATCCATTTCACCTAACATATCTAAGCTTTTGGAAAAACGTCTTAACAAGCAGCTCACCGCTTAGTTGAGTTTTCGTGTAGGTTATGGGTGTGTTACTTAAGTCTACTGGCACTTCTCCACTGGCACAAGGAACTACACCATACCGCAAACAAATGTTGTTTCATTACAAATAAGCGACCCGTACCTGAGTTGTACCCGAGCTGCTCAACAGCAGGGCCGAAAGCAGGCTGCAGCCGAGATGACTGCATCCCTGCTTTTTGACTGGTCAAAAATGTTGTCATGACAACAGATGGACTTGAAAAGAAGCCAATGGACAACCCCCGGGAAGTCAATAAAATAAACGAACAGTGGGATTTTTCTAACACCAGGACTTCGCTAACAAGTTAGTTCAGTTTGGCTACAGAATGCTGAGAAAAAAACCTTCAAAAATAACTATAAAAAAATAAAGGACCTCAATAACAAAGGCAGTTTTGACCAAAAAACTGATGGTGCATGGACGTGGTTTTGGGATAATGACTGACCATGAACTATTACTGGTAAGATACACAGGAAAATCAAAGCATGCTACAACTTCTGTGAAATCACATGCCAGTTTAGGTACAGCATGGGTCCTGCCTATCAATAGAAAAGTGCCTTAAACGACCTAACATCTACATTAACAACTTAACATCTACACTAAATTAACATATGAAATAATACAGTGGAAGCTAAACAACATTGTTCAGCAATATTTAATGGCCTAGTGAAAACATTTGACTTGACCAGATATTATTGTGGTCTCCAGACACATGTTGGCTTGGTATTCAAACAATCTCTCTAATATATAGCATGTAAATTTAGACCTTCATCTCTCTCAGGCCCTTCATGTGTCATTAGGTGTTCTCCAGGGCTCAATACTCGGTCCCATCATCTTTCCATGTTTATGAATGATAATCCCCCTGTTGTTAACAACTCCCATATTCATTTATATGCTGATGAGACAATCTTGTGTACCACCAGCCCATCTCCTGATGCAGTGATAAAATCACTTAAGGACAGTTTTTTAAACACAGCAGGCTTTGCTGCCAAGACAAAAGTTATGCGGTTTGGCTGGAGGGATCTGTGTCCCCTTCCATCTTGGATATAGCCACTGAAGATGTAATTGACCTAGAGCAGGCTTTGATCTATGTGGCTGAATCTTCCCTTAACAGGTCACAATGCTGCAGTCAAAGCTCAAGGCAAAACTTATTCCTGATTAAATATAATTCCTCTTTTCCTACATCTCCTGCTAAGCATATGATTGTTCAAATGACCAAACTTCTCTTGTTTGATTACAGTGATGCATTTTATAGAATGGCTTGTAAAGGAACACTCCAAAGCTTGACACAGTCTACCATTCTGCAATTCGATTTGCTACTACTGCATCTTTCAGAACACACCAGTGTCTTCTGTATGCTCTTCCTATTAGAGGAAAAAATGCACTTTTAAAGATTGTGAATGGGGCTAGTAAGATAGTGGGAGTGAAGTTTAGTGGTCTCCTTCAAACAAACAGTTGCTCAACAAAGCTAGGTTTATTGGCCAAGACAACACTCTCCCTCTTAATGCAGAATACATGTAGTCACCATCTGCCTTTTGCTTTAGAACTCCTATGGCTTTTAAACAGAGACATCTTTCTGTTAATGTACTAAACTCAGTGAAAATGAGGGATAGCCCCGGTCCACCTAGTGACCCCTATTTCTAGCTAGTTACCTATTTATTTTATTTACTTATTTACTTTCTTTTATTTATTCCTTGTGGTCTGTGTTGTATGGTGTTGTTTGTTGTTTTTACTGTGGGATATTCCTGCTGTAAACAATTTGCCCCTTGGGGACAAAGAATAAAGTGAACTCAAACTTGAACTTGAACAGGTCAAATCTGCCTCTCTGCATACCAGTCACAACATCTATTGTTTTATGCTTATTTATACTCACTCCTTTATCTAAATCAGTTATTGGAGCCAAAATCTAATGCAATGAGTATCAAGTGTAAAGGCCCCTCAATTCAGAACATCCTTCTGCCTGTTGCCATTCCAGTCCACTACTAATGCTTGGAATTAGATACAAAAAAAAAAGTAAATTAGACATTTATTTCCATCTCTGTCTACGTATGACCTTTTTAATGATATTTGTAAATGTTTGACTTATGTTTCATTAATAGCCATTGTTCTTTTGTTCTGTTCCCCCCTCACTGTTTTTTGGCACTTGCTGTGTTGTCACTGTGAATAAGAAATTATTTTTAGTGTCTCACTTGGTAAAATAAATGTTAAATTAACATATGAAATAAAATTCCCATCTTACACATCACTTATGGCCTGTTGGTGGCACTGTTGCTCATCGTAAACACACAAATCAGCTTCTATTCCTTTGTTAACAGCAAGTAAATGAAGATTAAACAATGTTAGTATGAGTTTTTTCTTTGAAGGAGTGGCTTAGATCTACTAGGCCACTTATTCCATCCGACACTGTATGTTATTACTGTCATACATTGTATTTATACTATGCTTCAGCAAAAAAATAGATCATACTCGCAAAATTTTAATCAAATTCAACATAGATTGACAGCTTCATATGACCCACTTTAACCCAGAGTGCTTACCTGGCCAGGTACTGTCCAGAGGAGGGCACCTCGTGTTTATTGGGCTTATCAAAGCAGTTGACCATGTTCTGGATGAGTGCCAGGTCGGGTCTGACGGCGGTTGCGGCGAACACGGCTCGGCCGATCAGCTGCAGTGCGTCCCGGATGTAGAAGTTGAGTGGCTTGCGGTTGACTTCTCCGTAGGCCAGCAGGCCCAGCGGGGAGCCGATGGAGTGCAGGGCGTCCAGACTGAGAGGGAATCCCATGATCCAGTGAGTGGGGTGAAGGGTAAGACTGAGCTGGGATGCCCCTCTCAGGACGGTGGCCACACACTCCGGGTCAGAGCCGAACAAGAGGATGCTGGAGGCCAGGGCAGAGGGTGTTCGACTCAGGAGTTGAGAGAGGACCTCAGTCACCTAAAATCAGGAAAGTATCGCAGAATTATTTCAATTGAAACAGTTTAACTCCTTAAAACTATGGAACCAAACATCTCTTCAGTGATTCATACCAAGAATTTGTCAATTATCACTTAAATCTGTTTAAGTCGAGTCAAGTTGGCTTTACTGACATCCATTCACATATACAGTACATGATTGAATGAAATTATGTTTTTTACGGTCCCAGATGCACGGACAGCACAAAAACACAAACACACAAACTCACACAACACACAACATGAAGACAAAAAGTAAAACAAGACAGTGTAACAGGTAACAGTGCAACAAACATTCATTTAGGAGAACACCAGGAGATATACTTTGAGGTAGAGAGCAGCAGATATAAATTGAGGTAGTGCAGTGCAGTGCAAAGACACCAAGGACGTGCGAGAGTATACTGTATATGCTCTGTCATGGCAGGACCATGTTGCCCAGTGTGAAACAGAACAGAGCGTGTAGAACTGGAGCTGTGAACTAATTTATTTCTATAGCTTCTATAGTTTTTCTCACTCTGTGATCTCTATGTGATTGTACATTAATTATTCGGTATCTGCTATGAGTCTAGGAGGTACTTTCTGAGAGTGAGGGATTAAAATGTGGTCCCACATACAGACCCTCAGTATAAAAAGGGATAATAATTTTAAATAAACAAATAAATAAATAAATAGTGCTTGATCACCTCTTCTTCTGGCATATTGTCCAGCTCCTCTTCCTCTCGGCTTGCTGCTGCCCCCCGGGGGCGGGAGAGGTTGAGAGTTTCCCAGAGGTGCCAGTGTGCCCCATTGAGCCCGAGCCTGCCCCGCTGCTGGAGATGCTCTAATATCCCTGAATCTCCAGCTCCAGGACAGAGGACCGCCGCGCCCCCCTGCCACCCCTCCTTCACCAGCACGGCCAGCAACAGTTCCGCAAGGCCGGATGGGGGCACACGGGTCGTCATCTGCAGGTGGAAACGGTTCTGAATCCGAAGGACACACACACACACACACACACACACATAAACACATGGAATACACATCTATACTGCCCTTTATACAACACGTTGCTCCACCCACGCAGCTGGACTGGCTGAATAGTGTGAATCTGTCATCCTAATTATAGTCATTATAATCTGAGCAAATATTCTACAATGAAATAAACTAAATAAATCTCCGAAATGCAATATATTTGGTGCAATCACTGTAAAATGTTCACAGAATGTAACCTGCAGACAGGTTATTTAAAAAGTGTGACAAAAGACTGAGTAGATTTTAGATCATTTCTCTTGACAGCGTATCATTTTTTTACAGTGTTTCTGACCATAATGTTGCCTGGCACTGTCAAAGTATTACAGTCCTTGCTGCAAGACTTTATTTTCAGGTATTATTAATAATTAATGTAATCGACCTTTGGTGTAATTTGTTATGCCTTTTGTGGCCTATTTATTAAAGCAGAATTCCACTCCAGGCTGTGCGTTATAGTGCTTTAACTTCATTTATGCCAAGCAACGTCAAAACCCAATCACCACATCAGAGGAAAGCCTCACTGATGTCTTAATCTTAAAGAAACACTTTTTTTTCTTGTTAAGTGCTTGTTGAAGGCCAGAAGGCACTCATTCATTCTTATGTACAAAGACAAAACATAAAGACAAATCATAAAGTTGCTTGAGAGAAAGTGTGTAAAGTATCCAGGCAAAGGAAAGTGATTGAAAAAAAAAAACAATTAGAAGGTCATTTGAAATGAACACTATGAAATTTCCATGTGTGTTATTTCATCCTTTTGATGTCTTCTCTTTGTAAAATTTGAAAAATAGCTTAAAAATGCCACTTTTATGAGTCTGTGTGTTCAAACTGGTACTCACTCCCTCACACACACACACACATACACACACACATAAAGCAAGGTCTAATTTGCATCAAAATGCAAAAAAATGACTTCCCTGGCCTGAGGCTTCATACGCTATTCCCCACTGGTCCGCGTGCGTCAATAAAGGTGGGAAAATCTGGGTAAACACATTTCTCATGGCGTAGTTTTCTCACGGGTGAAGCGGGGAGATGGTTTATTTTGTTAAAGCTGAACTCAGCCTGACCCTGCTCTCTGGGGAGCGTCCTCATTATGCACACTCAGCAATAGAGTCAAACAAGGAGACGCTGGGACATATTTGAACGAGAAGTGCCATGAAGAACAGAGAGAAAAATCCATCAGCTCCAGCCGCTCGCTGTAACAAACAGGCTTATAATGATATGCAGTACATTTCCAACGTTAAGCAGCACAGCGAAAGCGATGGCCGTGCTGCCTTTTAAAGGCCAGTTTTGATGGGACTTGACAGGAGGGTGTGGATGAGTGTCCTGAATGTGTATGTTTGTGAGCGTTTGATCCTGGTGGGGGGTCGTGAGCAGACAGCGTGGGGCCGCTTCAGAGTGCGTGAGTTTGTGTGAGTTGTCCCCATGTGACTGGAATAGCATTATCGCCCAGCAAGTGCCTGACATGTGCCATTGTTTGGGTCTGTACCTGCACCTGCTGCACATGCTGCACCTGCTCCTGTGCCGTTACCTGGGAAGATCTGGGATCGGTAAAAAAAAAAAACATATTCATTCTCATGGTCCTGTGTAGATTAGAGCTCAAATCAAGCTGGAAATTTGAACCTAGGCTAATTTCATTTTGTGAAAATTGTCCGTTTCACAGCATCAGATTAAGAACCTGAATCAGACTTCAGTTAAACAGAATTCTGTTTGAACCTGATTGTAACCTGTCCAACATAAATTTGTCCCAATCCAACTGTTGCTGACAAATATTGGTCCCAGTTCAACAGCCCAAATAAGAGCCTGACCCTGCTCTCTGGGGAGCAAACTGACTGCAGCTTCACAAAAATCTGTCTAGCCTTGCCAACTATCGTTCCACAAAACTCTACTGTAGCCCCACAAAATCAACTATAGCTCCACAGAACTCTAATGTAACCACACAAAATCAACTGTAGCCCCACAAAACTCTACTGTAGCCACACAAAACCAACTAAAGCGCCACATAAACTCTATTGTATCACCACAAAACTCTACTGTAGCCACACAAAACTCTACTGTACAACTCCACAAAAAACAACTACAACTCCACAAAAATCAACTAGAGCACCACAAAACCCCTATAGCACCACAAAACTACCGTCAGCCCCACAAAACTCTACCAACTATAGACCCACAAACCCAACTATAGCTGTACTGTAGCCCAACACAACTCTACTGTAGCCTCATAAAACCAATTAAAGCTCCACAAGACTCTACTGGAGCCCCAAAAAACCAACTGCAGCCGCACAAAATTTGACTGTAGCTCCACAAAACCAACTAATGCCCCACACGACTCTACTATAGCCCCACAAAAAATCTGTCTGAACCAACATGCAGGATCAAACACTGTTCAAAGTAACAAGCGTAGAGAGGATGAATAAAATAGGAAGAAAAGCTAAATCTGAGTCAGTTTAGGGGTAAATACTAAACTGCAATATGGCCTGGAATGACTTGTGTTGCACTAGTTGTTATAAAATTCAACATTTGTTGCAATTTCTGCCCCATATAAAGATTTATTTCTATGTTTTAGCTTCTCCTCTGGAATGGGTGAAGATGGAGAAACAAAGAAGAAAAAGATGAAAACTGGGAAAGGGGTGTGTTGGGATGATGGTGTGTACATTTGGGGGTTAACACGAGCATGCGAGACGAGAGCTAGCGTGAGCTTATCTTTTATTTACTAGAACATCCAAACAACACTAGCTGCAAACAAGCCTGTGGACAACAAAAAAAGGCGAAATAGGCCGTGCAAGCTTATGTGGGTTTTTCTCCTCACAAATGTTTCCTTCAACTCCAGTAAAGCTTAAACCGGAGCGCTCATGAATGAATACGTCCGCCAGTAGACACAGAGAGGATGCGTTAAACAGGTTTTTGAATTGCTGCCTTACTACAGGATGTGCTTGTAGTGGTTGATGGGGGATTTGCCAATTCTGTCAGAGCCAAAAATAAATGTGCATTTACATTTCAACCGTGGAAACGGCTCAGTGGTGGCAGGCAATGAATGCCACCGGGTTACATTTCATTAACACTAATATCGAACCCACCACATGCATGGTTTTGCATGATTATGCGTAATTGGGTGGTTGCATGTCTTGCCACCAAGTAAATTGCAAATCGAATGTGCAGTATTTATCTGGCTTCCTCACAAAGTGGAGGGAGGCAGAGCCATGACTGAGCCATTAGGGGCTGTAACGGAGTCGTGCAGGCACAAGCCACTTTGCCCCAGTAAAATAACAGTGTTTATCTGCACATAACAGCCAGTTAGATCGTAAAAGCCCCCACGGATTTCCCCCCAGATAGGCAAAGTGTCTTGTGAAATACAACCCTGTTATTCATAAAGTAATTACAAAATTATGGACTGGTGATTTTATACAGCATGCTATGTTTCGGCCCAACAAACTAGAGCTGTGGAGGATGCAGGCAGAGAACTGATGACTCGGCATCAGTTCGTGAACGGACAGTAATAAGCTCTGGGAGAAGGCGTCAGATTTACATCCGGATGATATTCGTCTGTTTGAAGATTATTTTATGAGTTTGCCACCTTTTCTGGTGATGAGGCGGTAAACATAAAACCCTGTGATGTTGATTTGGGTACAAAGAGCAGCATTTTTAAGGAAAACTCATTAAAGTAATAAACACAGTAAGAGACAGTTCAGCCCCAGTTTCCCACCTTAAATACCAAATATAATCAATCAGCCAAGACACACTTGGTGTCTGAAGTTTAACTTCTTTAGTTTTAGAACTAAAGCTATGAGTCTTACATGGCTAACAAGTAAGAATGCAGCATTAAAGCCTGATCGGCCAGAGCTTTTTCCCACAAGCCATCAGACTCCTTAACATACTGCCTGGACCTGAACTGTGAAGTGACTCAACTTTACCCCTTGGCACTTTACACATCACTCTTTTATGATGCGCAAGCAGCTACATCCACAAACCTCATCAATTTTACACCTGTTTTTGAATACCGTCTCAGAGTTTCTGTATAATCATGCATTGACTGCACTTATACGCAGTTCAGCAACACTGCGTTTTTTTTTTTTTTTTTAGAACCAAACTAATAATTGTTAGCTGAAATCCCTGCACTATCACGGAAATTGCAGATATCCTTTGGCTTTTTTCGCTTTTGTGATGCCTGGGCCTTGTCCACCATGCCCCATCATCCTTGTGCTGGTTGTTTATGTTTGGGCGCAGCATTTACCAACCCAGCACGAGGACGAGGGGGCATGGCGGACGAGGTCCGCACGTCACAGCTTTTTCATGGCAATATATATATTTTTTCCTATATATTTATTACTATGTTTACCCTGCTTATACCAAAGAAAACGACGGCGCAGACCAAAGAAGACACATGCATGAATTACTGTACAGTCTACACAGGGGTAACATTGATATTTTACATTCTAGCACTGCGACAGCAGTTCAGTGTAAACTGTACCTTTACATTGTCTTTCAGGGTAATGCATTAAGCTGAGTTTAAAATGAAATTAAAGTGTCTTGGAAGTATATTTGGGGGCATATTTAAGGTTTACACTATAAAAATGGGCATTTTAGGCATTTTTTTCACAACAATGTGGTTTCTCACTATATGCAGGTGCTCTTGGAACATAACCCCTGTGATAAGAGGGGGTTTACTATATATATGTGTGTTCTGTGTATCATCTTTGTTAAATCTGGAGCTACACAGTCTTGTCTCACTGTTTACATGTATATAGCTGAGATGATAAAGTTTACTTTGACTTTGACTTGACTTTGAAGTAATATAAACTCATACTCCAGCAATTCGCATGGTGCTAACTGCCTAAGTCATCACATGATTGCCTCAAACCATGTCAAGTTCTAATAGAGACACAGATAAAGTGTTGCATAGTTGGAAATGCGAACACCTTCCATGAACCCTGCTACATAACACTGACATAAACAGGTCATGGAGGATGCCATGAAACATTATGTCCATTAAAATATACATGTTTATTATTGCTGATATTCAGGTTAGGTCAGAATAGGTTTTAAGCTATAGGCTATTAAGCTTAATGTTCTATTCATGTGATACAAAGTGTCAAGACATATTAATGTTAGTGTTAAGTAGCAGGATTAAGCCTGAGCACTTCTGCTCAGTGAGGTTTGAATTCCCGCTGAGCCTAATACAGTAGGGTCCACTTCTTTCTGTGTTTGTTGTTATAAAAGTAAAGTGTCTGAGTGGTAGCAGCAGAGTTATTACTGTTCTCCTTCAAGTGTGTTGAAGCAGTGAAATATGCTGTTGTTCAGAAACTCCTAACAAGCTCCTAACAAGAAATTTGTGTACAACACTGAGGAAAAAAGTCTGTAAGTAAAGTTCAGGAAAAACAAAGACAAATAAAATAGCACTTGAGGACAATGTCAGTAGAAAGGCAGAATAAAACACACACCAAAGAGACTTTAATGGAGCAGTCTGTAGAAAGAGTACAGAGAAAACTCTGCAAAAGAAAAGCTGTTTTGTGTAAAGATTTATATATATGTATACACACACACACACACACACACACACACACACACATATACAGTATCTCATAAAATACTGTATATGTTGTCCCATGAAAAGATATAATAAAATATTTACAAAAACGTGAGGGGTGTACTCACTTTTGTGAGATACTGTATATATGCACATTTTTTCCCATGGCTGTATGGATATACATGGAAAAAAGTGTGTGTGTGTGTGTGTGTGTGTGTGTGTGTAAAATGCACAGGTTGCTATTCTTTGCTGAACTACTGCAGCTTGAGCTGTGTAAAAATAAGAAACGCCTCCATATGTGTTGTGAGTGCAGTAGTGTGTGTAGAGCAGCTTTTCTTTGTGCTGTATTCCAGCAGCTTCACTCCGGATTCAGTTTCTGATGGATGAAACAGAGTCACACATACACTCTGCTCTTAACATCACTGTTTTAATTGTTGTAGTTGTAAAATAATGTGTTTTGTGTAGTTTAATTTCCAAGGTATAATAAATTATTTATATGTATTATTATAACATTTTCTCCAAACATTTTTTTTTTGTAATTTTGAATCAAGTGTCAGTCAATAGTGTATAAAACAAAAGTGACATGCACATTTTACACAGACACACATCCACCCATTACAAAAGCATAACTAGAAAAAAAAAAGAAGTGGTCTCTTATTTTTTTTTCCATGGCTGTATACATCTGCCACAACATTAAAACCACTGAGTGGTGAAGTGAATAGCACTGATTTTCTTTTTAAAGTAGCACTTGCCAAGAGGTGTGAAATATAAAACAGCAAGTGGGCAGTTCATTCTTGAAGTTGAAAAATGAACAAGTGAGCCACTTTGATAAGGTCCAGACTGTGAAGGCTAGATACCAAATAGTTTAAAGGCCTTTATCTGAGCAGTTTTCATTAGAATAAATGCAAACAAATGAGAAAGCATTAAAAAGGATCAATATTTGTTTTGTGTAAACAGTAGTTGATGTTTTCTGTGTGATTAGAGGAACACATGTTTGTATGCAAACTTTCCGTGGAGGTCCAGGGTGCAGCAGCCAATATGCATTATGCTCTGTGGCATCATCACTGCTGACTTGCCTGTCTCTGCAAATTTCACAGTTTCAAACAAACTTTCATATCAAAGTGAATGCTCTGCATCTTGAGCGACATACACGACCCCAGGCTGGAGCTGCTCTGAGCATCAGATAAACGGATCTCCACACAGCCAGCTAAATCCCTCAGTTCTGCCAGGCCTCTACACTGAGGGCCTTAACGGCTGTAGGCTTATTATTCAGCTCCTAGAACCACGGCTTACTGTTCACCTAACATGTCAATTTTCTAGTCATGAGGGTGAGAAATGGCCGAATCAAGGATCCACACACAAATTTTCCTTCCATGTTGTGAGGCTGATCTTTCCAAAAGGCTGGTAAAAATCCCATCCAGCCCAATGAGAAACCGCAGCCCATTTTATTCATTGTTGCTACACAACACCGAGTTTCCTGTTTCCCCATGTTGCTGTAGGTCATCTAAAGTAGATTGGAAACAACAACAGTGACGCCAGCATGTTAACGTTAGTGCCGTCACAGAACATATCAACTCTCCACTAATGTTTTCTAACAATGTGACCATTCACATACACACACACACAAAATAAATGAGTGAGCAACACACTGTAAATGTGTGTTCTCATCTAGACCTTCATTAGGGGTCAGTTTCAGACCACAGAGATGTTTTTGGGTGGTGGACCCATTCTCAACCTCGTAGTGACACTAATGATGTGTGTAGAAACCTCAACAATACTGCTGTGCTTTATACAGGCAAGTATTTCTAATAAAGTGTCCAGTGAGTGGATGCATTATTTATTTTTTTTAAATAAAGTGTCCACTGAGTGGAAGCACACAGGTGTTTCTATAAAGTGTCCAGTAAGCTGGAAGTACAAGATGTTTCTTTTAAAGTGGACAGAGAGTGTGTGCTTAGTTTATTAAACTTAAAACAGCGTGTTTGGCACATTGAAATTTAGGACACTAAAGCAAAACCAGTGCAGTATGTCGGAGCTCTAGGAGTTCATCCAGAAATGCTAACGTGGCTTAACACTCGGTGAAATCTACAGTAGCGCTGTGCTAATGAGATCATGTTAGCTGATCTCCGCTAGCTTTCATCAGCTTTAAGCCAGGTCTGCATTTTTGCCTGACATGCTTCTTTATCTCATCATATTTTGTTGCACGAAGCGCCCAAAGCCTTCTCACAGGAGCGAAGGATGCAATATCCCACTAATCCTTCTTGCTAGCGGTGCTACGTCATGTTTAGCCAAATAATACAAATGCGTCCAAGAGTACATGTTTCTTTTTTGGCCTTATTGAGTAAGAGCGGATTGTGTTTGGCTCATTAAAACTGCTGATTGGGTTCAGTGTGGAGTGAAGAACCTTTAGCCTCAGCGGGTTCTCCAAGCTTAATGACCTACATATGTTATTAGATGTTTCACGGCGACACTCTGACCTGCTATTAGTCTTGATAACATTTCCAAAATCCTATTTGCCCTACAGAGACCCGAAACCCCACGCTGCAAAAATGTCACATTATGAGGAGAGAACGGAGCGGCCATGTAGATCCATCACACCACGGCCTGGAACTCACCGCAGTAATGAAGCGTCTGGGGGCTCTCAAACCCCAACATTTCTTTTACACTTCATAATAGGAGCGATCGCTCACATTAGGGTGGGAGCAGGGATACTGCTGCTGCGGCACTCCCACCGTGTGATGGAGTAATATTGGAAAACGAATGCCATCCGGGGACACAGGACGTTATGGATGGAGTGATTTAGTAAATGACGCTGCCCTAAATGCACCAGCCTTAAACATTCATGGGTTCGGATGGAGGTGCGAAAAAGTGGGAGAAAACAGAAAAACAAAACATTACACAAAAGTTTGAATGCAGCTTCAAAGTATTGCTTTTCAGACAGGCCGTTAAAGTTCGCACAGCTCATATCATAAAAAGCTGGTTTCCCAAGAAATGGGATCTTTAAAGTCTCAAAACTTCAGAGAGACCGTGTCATGGAAAGCAACTGTTATTTGATGTAGTTTGTAATGACTGGTGAGTGACTTGTGATGGTACAAAACTTAGGACATTTACATATCTCCACCCATTCAGCTTAGCCTCACCCAGTCATACTGAAACAAAGCCTGTGCTATTTTTTTTTTAATGGGGCAGCCAATCAGTATAGAGCTCATTTAAACATATTAAAGGAAAGGTAAGAAACATTACGTTTTATTCCAAGGAATTGAGAGAGGTTTTAAATGGTCATGTAGAAATGAAGTTTTTGGTACATAGCCATAAAACCTCAGGGAGGCGAATAATAAAAATGGTAGAGCTTGGGCCCAATAACATTTTAGATTGAAACTGAGTAATAATAACATGTTCCCCACCTGCTTCTAAATTAGAAACGTAATTTCAATTTTTAATGCTTTTCACCCACAGAAGCGAGTTTGCAGAAGTACAAATTATGATGGAAAGTTTGGTGGACAGATTCAGGTAATTAATTTTTAAATGAAGCAAAGCAGGGTCAGTGGGCAGAGGAGATAAAATCTGAACAGGGGAAATTATACGGCAAAGTATGAGCAAATAACACTGATAATGATAATGATAACGCCATTAGCGACAATAGTAATAAAACCATTAGAAAAGAATTAACATCTCCTTCCCAAAAGGCTAATGACTTTAGCTTTTTTAGGCAGAATTTCCTACGAGGCAGTAGACATAACAGAGATAATTAGTGCCTCCTGTACATCAAAATACTCTAAACTCCTCACACCCGGCGTAATTGCCTCGCCACGACCCACAGATAAGACGTGGCTGATAGTAACTTTTCTCCGTCAAACAATTAAGAGAGTCTGAATGCTATCAGCAGCGGGGGCTGTTCTGTGGGGGTGGGGGTGAGTTGAGGGAGGGGCCGGGAGGGAGTAGAGATTAGCCCCCCAGTGCCCCCTGGCACCACCAACAAAATCAATGAACTACAGAGCGGTGATAAGGAAAGAGCGCCAGCATTAAATCTACACCAAGAGCACTTTTAGAGGCAAAATCCAAAAAAAGTCTACATCCAGAGACACTATGGTCGGACAGCGGTCATTAAACACACTAATCTGATAAAGCACCAAGAAAGTAATTAACATTAAGTGCCTTTTTTTTTTTTGTCAGACCTGTCCACTCCATTTTAAAGAATGGAGGTAAGCAGATCTAGTTTCAAACAAGGGGAAAGAAACTTAAAGCTCACTAAATTCTTCATTATCAAAGAAACAGTTTGGTGAACCATCCAATTTAACGAAGGACAACAGAAAAACATCCACCTCGCACTTTTTAATGTGCTTTATGGTGTGTAAGCTCCACAAAACTGTCTAAAGCTAAAGAGCACACACTCAACAAATGAGCATCAGGAGGTTCTAACTGCTAAACCCTGTCCACGACCACCCAGCGAGGTCCACCTTACTCATAAAGAGGAGAGAGAGGACAGTTACGACTTCCTGGACAGTAAACAAACTCACAACCCCTCGATTAAGCTTGTTAATCTGCTAAAGAGCCTCTTAAGTCATCAGTTTTAAACCATAAAATAGTTTGTTGAAACTATCAGCATATACTATACTGTATACATAACTGTGAAATATGTATTTTATGATTATGTCTGGGAATCTAGCATCACTAAACATGATTAGGACAGCAAAGATTTATGAATATTCAAGATTATGCTAATTGTGAACGCCCCCCTTGCCTCCTGGTTTCCAAATTCTGCTACTGCGCGTTTCGATGTTGCCTACTTAGTGACTTTGTCTCTACATTTTTGCGATTAAAAATCGTACCTTGCAACTTGCCACAAATTTGGTGACTTTTCATTGGCAGCCCTCCAGCTACCGCGCAACAGCAAAACTCACCTTTCACTGTTTTGTGAATGACGTAACACCTGCCCTTCCACATTTAGAACAATGACGACTGACCAGTAGAATCTCTCAGTGTAATTACATGGAAGTAGATCTACACATCTACCTGTTACTGCACTGACCCAGTTATGTGAAGCCAAACGTCTTTATTGCAACATCATACAACTAAACAAACATCCAACCTGCAGAATGGGATGCCGTCCAGCTATGTGATGAAGGCAAATTAGATGCATTGTGTGACTTCATTCCCAAAATCTGCTCAAACCTCATCCAGCTCTTCGTTAAGATGGAGCAATGTTCAAGGTTCATGGTTAACAGCAACTGTGTACACGTACATACCACGGTGCAACAAATAGCAACATTACCAAACAGAAACAATACCAAACAACACAATAAATAGACACAGCAATGTACAGTAATGTAATGCAACAGTTTAGCGTGAACGGGATGTAAACTTTCCAGAATGACTAGTATTGCACCATAAGTTTGATCTTGCACAAGATGCATCTAGCAGCACTGAACAAAGTGCAAGGAATGACAAAAACAATACAATAAATAGACAATACTGCAGTTTTACAGCATAGAGTGAATGGGATGTAAACCTTCCAGTAAGAATAATATTCCATAAGAGGCAGTTAGCAGCACTGAACCACACTGAGTGAGAGTAAATATCAAATCAGTTTAGCAAGGCTAAAGCGCTGGACTTTGAATCAGATGATCAGAGTTCAATCCTCGGTGCAAGCAAATTTTATGGGGCAGCTGGTGGCCTGGTGGTTAGGGAGTTGCCCCTGTGACTGGAAGGTCATGGGTTCGAATCCCAGGGCTGTCAGCGGCCCCACTGAGGTACCCTTGAGCAAGGTACACACTGCTACCCGGGTAAATAGGTTAAATGCAGAGAAGTAATTTTGCATTGTGTGGTGTGTTCACATGTGACTATAAGGGCCTCTTTACTAACAGGACGTAAATGTGCCTGTTGTGGCAATAAACAGAAGGTAAAGTGCAGGTGCTGTTGAAAGTCTAGAGTGTTATTTGAGAGGTATACAAAGTATAAATTGAGGTAGTATAATGGAATGTACTTGGTTAGGCAGGAAGTAGACATTTGTGGGCAGACTTGTGGATGTGGATTATGACAGAGTGTGACTTACTGAGCTGTAAAATTGCTGGTTTTAATGCAGACTGTAAAGTGTCCATTTGTCATATGTGAACACACCACAGCACACAGTGTGAAATTCCTTCTGTGCATTCACCACGTGAAGCAGTGGGCAGCCAGGAACACAGCGCCCAGGGAGCAGTGTGTGGGGGCGGTGCCACTAACAGTCCTGGGATTCAAACCCACGGCCTTCTGATTGCAGGGGCTTCTCCCTTACCACTAGGCCACCAGCTGCCCCTGTTCTGAAACAGAGTGGTTGGACACCCACAATTTAGTGTTAGAGTTTGTCTAGAAACATCTCTGGGTCAAGGTTTCTTGGTCCTGACACAAATACTAATCTATGTGGTACTAAGTGCAGAGGTCATTCCCATTCATCTCAAGGTAGACAAATATACTCACCAGTGCTTCTCCCCAGTTAACAAATACAATAGGTACTGCACCCCTGGTCGACAAATGTGTTCACCACATAACCCCCATCTAAGCTGATTGATAATAATGATGATACGCTCACCAAAGGTCCACCTGTCCCCCACCAGTGTACACCATCTTCGACAAACAGATGTTTGGCGTGGTCCCCACCACGTATCAAATCAAACTGACCCCAGAGACAATAAAGCCAGTCCACCATTAAATGAAAGAGTCCACCATTTGAAAAACCCATTTTTGAAGGCACAGGGTCTTTGAACAAGATGAAAGTGGTTGCAAGTGTGGGTAAGACAGCTCTTTATTAAGTAAATTTAATAAAGTACATTTGTGGATGTGGTTTAGGACACAGCATGATTTACTGAGCTATAAAATGGCTGTTGTTGATGCAGACTGTTCTGAAACAGAGTGGACTGTGACACTCAATTTGGCCTCAGTTCAACCAGTCCAGAAACACTCCTGGGTCAAGGTTATTCATGTCTTTTTTAACAGAAGTGCCTGTTTTCAATAGAACGGGATGCCCTATTTGAACAAATCTGACACAAATACTGTTATCGTAAGTGTAGAGGTCATTCCCATCCATCCCAAGGCAGACAAATATGCTCACCACATAACCCCTCCAGGGGGGTCTTTGAACACAGAGAAATTAATTGCATGTTATGTGACTAAGACAGCTCTTCGTTAAGGTTGAGCAGACTTGTGGATGCAGTTTAGGACACAGTATGACACACTGAGCTATAAAACTGTGGTATTTAATGAAGACCATTCTGAAACAGAACGGTTGGGCTGTGATATTCCCATGTGACATGAGGTCACTCCCATCCAACCCAAGGTAGAAAAAATGCACTCACCACACAACCACCCCACCTGTGTGTCAGTCAATATATTCGCTCACCAAAGACCCCCCATTGTATCCACTGTCAACAAACACACTTGGCGTGTTCCCCACAATTTTTTAAACCAAACGGACAGCCGTAACAACAAAGCCTCCTAAAGGAGTCCACCATTTTAAAAACACGTTTCTCAGAGCAGGGGGTCTTTGAACACCAAGAGAGAAGCTGCAAATGATGTTGGTAAGTAGTGGGATCAAAGAAACCAGATTTCAGCCAGGCTTCAGAAAGCTGAAACATACTAAAATCCAGCGCCTGCCCTGCACAGCCCTGCTTGCTATGCAAAGCCACACTCCAAATGTTGATTGATAGCATTCGAAATGTGTAAAAGGACATCACATGCAAAGTGCTCTCTCTCTCTCTATCTCTCTCTCTCTTTCTTTCTCTCTCTCTATCTCTCTCCCCCCTCTCTCTTTCTTTCTTGCTTTCTCTCTCTCTATCTCTCTCCCTCCCCCTCTCTCTTTCTTTCTTTCTCTCTTTCTTTCTCTTTCTCTATCTCTCTCCCCCCTCTCTCTCTTTCTTTCTCTCTCTCCTTCTCTCTTTCTATCTCTCTCCCCCTCTCTCTCTCTTTCTTTCTCTCTATCTCTCTCCCTCTTTCTTTCTCTCTCTCTTTATCTCTCTCTCTCTCTCTCTCTCTGAGCTCTTCAGCTCAATTTAAAGAGCACAGACGTGTCTTAATCTATGATGTCTGGCACTCCATTCGTCCCAGAATTCCTGACAGAGGTGTGATTAATTACCTGTTAATAATTAACAAATGTTTCAATGCGTAGGGATGAATTGATGACCCAGAGTGATTCATTTGCATATATTATATGTGGAGGGACAAAACACTGCCAGTAGCTTGATGATCTTAAAAGGAGAACAGTCATATTTGATCAATAGTGGCATGCGCGGGCATGACGTTTTCTCAGAAATGATCAATATTGTGGTTTTTCAAGTGTTTCATAATGCATTACTCTTGCTGCGATGATTTACTGTGGAACTGCTCCCTCCTTTTACTGTTTACTTAAAAAGCTTTTCCAATTTCATTCATTCCAGACACTGGAGCAACACCACTGTGGCGCCGCCATTGAAATTCCCCTAATCCAAACACTATTGCTCTGTGCTTTTCTGATAATATGATTTCATGCATGGATCAATGTTCCTTTTTTGGCTTTTTTTTGGTTGACATTTGCATGGTCCCCGCTCAGAAAGAATAACGGTCTGGAATCAATGGCCTGAGCTCAGCAGGCCTACAGCCCCTGGAGGCTGAGGGGTGTGTATGGGTGGAAGGAAATTTATCAGGTTGAGGAGAGATGAAGGCCTGAGCTTTGGGCGGAGGTACAGACACAGCACAATCCTGGCTTACGCAGTTTGAGGCACAGAAATGTCAGGTCAGTGCAGAATATCTTCCACAAGATAGTGATTTCCAGGAACATGGAGTGTTCTGAAGCCTAAATCAATCTGAAGGTAGTCAGAGTTTTTCTCCAAAAGTTCAAATTGAGAAGTCAGGATAAGAAACATCCTCTTTTAGCTTTCAGCCAGCTCATTTTACAGCCAGAAGAATGTCTGACATAAATCCCAACATCCTCTGTACACATTAATTCACTATCCACTCTATGAGACACACCTTGTGCTTTTTTCCCTCCGGACACTTTATTAGAAACACAGGCCTTGTCTTCACACACTGACCACTATAATAGAAACATCTACCTTGCAATTCCATCTCTGGCCTCATTATTGAAAACCCCTATCCTGTACTTCTACACACTGGCCACTTTATTGGAAACATCTACCGTAATCTTCCACTAACTGGCCACTTTATTGGAAACATAGACCTTATACTTTCTCATTCCAGCCATTTTGCTGGAAACCCTTACCCTGTAATTCTATCTCTGGCCTTTATCCTGTTCTTCCACACACTGGCCACTTTATTGGAAACGTCTACCTTAATCTTCCACTATCTGGCCACTTTATTGGAAACATAGACCTTGTACTTTCTCATTCCAGCCATTTTGTTGGAATCTCTGGCCTTTATCCTGTTCTTCCACCCACTGGCCACTTTACTGGAAACAGATTTATACTTCCTTACGCCAGCCATTTTATTGGAAACCCTTACCCTGTTGTGTCTTCACTGGAAACATTTACCTTGTGCTTTCACTCACTGCCCACTTTATTGGAAACATCTCCCTACCAGCAGTATCATTCTTAGTGAAGCAGTGACACTGACTTTCAGAGATATATTTATATCTATAAGTTTAATTATTTATATCTATAGGTTTACTTATATATCCATTCTACCTTTTTAAACCCAGTTGTTGATCTGTCTGACTGGGCTGCTGCTGTGTAGCGTTGTGTGTTACACCTTTGGTCCAGGAGGACGATATTTCGTCTCACTCTGACTTAATGTATATGGCTGGAAAGACAAATCTCTACTTGACATGACCTGACATGGTAGCATGTGTGGAAGAGTGTGTGGCTCTGGTACAAGTGTATCAGCGTCTTTGTCGGTGCCACAGCTAGTTGAAGAGTGGCCCACTACATAAAATATTAAGAGAAGAGAGACTCTGTGGTCAGAAACTGAGCACTGAGGAAAGTCTAGAGGATCTAACACACACTGTCCATCACAGTTGCGCTTCAGTCTCTTGCTGCAAACCAGCAAAGAGGAGCTCCAAGTGTGCAGTGAGTGTAGATTCCTCCAGCACTCTGTGAGCTATAAAGCGCTTGATAAGTTGCAGCGAGAGAGCCGGTACTTATGTGTTTTGCATAATAACAGCGTCTGAGTGCCTCCACAGATCCATCCACAACAATATAAACACAGCATGATGCCACTGGCTGTATTTTCACTTTAAGATTTCAAGCAAACTGTTAAATATGCAGGGACAGATGTGTGAACGTGAGCAGGCAAAGTGTGATTTAATGTGGCTGAAGTGAACATGGGAATCACTGCTATCTTTCAGACAGACAGCTGTTAAACTCTGTCCACAACACATTCTCCTCTGTTCCTCTCACTCAGGGGCTTCTCCAAGAGCTGGATGGTTCTGAGTGAAGAGAGTAACCCTCAAGCCACAGTCAGTCGAAACATTTGCTGTTTGAAATAGTGTAGCTGAGGCGGAAGACTGGTGACCAAAAAAAATCCTAAATGTTGGTGGAGGTAGCAAGTTTAACTATATAGAGCAGTGACACAGGCGTGAGCATATCAGATAATTATTGCAAGAGTAAGTGTAAAGTGTCCATTTGTCACACAGGAACAGCACACGGAACAAAACTGTTCTCTGCATTTAACCCATTAACCCAAGTGAAGCAGCGGGCAGCCAGCGACACAGCACCCAGGGCGCAGTGTGTGGGCATGGTACCTTGTTCAAGGGAACCTCAGTGGTGCTACTGGCAGTCCTGGGATTTGAAATCACAACCTTCTGATCGCACCAGCAACTCCCTAACCACCAGGCCACTGGCTGGGCACTACTCTGCAGCTAAATAATGTAGAAAACTGGTGTTTGGCGTTTACTGGCTTATGTTCAGCTGCAGTTAGCCAGTGAGCTAGTAGCAGCTCAGCTAACTCGGCCAGTAAAACAATAAGTGTGTGTTCACAAGGACCAAGGTCCAAATTAAGGTTCATATTTTTGTTCCATTGTAAATAGTTGATCCAGTTAGTTTTGGGCTCACATTGCAATTTTGTGAGCAATCTAAAAAAAACTTTGCCGGACACACCTGCGCCTTGTCCTCATTGCCTGCTTCCTGTCCTCATCGCCTGTGTCCTGTCCCAATCACCTACATGGGTTGTGTCTCTCTGTATTGGACATTGATTGATTTGTAGACGATCGTGCGTCTGGCATTGGCATCTTGTCAGCTCAGTGCGTAATGAAGGACAATTGTCCTTCTCATTTGATGGCTTCACTCGCTCTCATCCTTACGTACAGTACAACGTTTTGAGCCACCCCTCATGTTTAGGTGCATTTTCTCTGGTTCAGATGTTCAGAGCTGCCGTCCTTCAGAGGTCACTGTCACCAAAGCTGTAGCACTATAAAGAAGAGAAGTCTATAAAGTCAAAGTTCGTTCCACTGGAAGGATATTTCTCATCATGGCAAATGCCACTGAAGTGAAATTTCACTCGAGAAAATTCCCAAAATTCCAATGACATTTTTGCACAGACATGGTTCAATGCTAACACACCATGCTCAGGTTAGTTTAGCTAGCTCAGGACCCCAGACCAGGTTGGTGGGATGAATTAATGACGTAGCTGAACATTGGCTGGTTCTGCATTCATGTTACATTTGTCCCACCCCACCCTGCACTATTTCAAAACTTAAAGCATACAAATAAGTTCAGTTCGCTACACAGTCGCTGCATAAACAAATTTTTTCATGATTCTCAAAGTCTCAATCTCATGCTTTTGCTGCTACCATCTCATGGCCCTCTTTGAATCTCATGGCCCAGTGACATGCTAGCACTCATTATACCTCAGTCATACCCCGCCCCCTCACCTTCTCTGGAAACCTGGCTGTTCAAACTGGGCAATGCGATTGGGTTAAAGACCTGCATGTGTCTGGGTTGGGTTCAGGCTTCAATCTCATGGAGGTCTCTAACCCCATGTCATGGCAAATGTTGAATTACCTATTAAAGGTTGAAAGCCTATGTGACAAAATTATGGACAAAGGCAGTCTTTCTGAAGCCTTTCTGAAACGCAGTCTTTCCGAAGTTTAATCCCTCTTCAAATGTGGACGATCTGGAATCCTTGACTCACATTTATTGCTCATGTTCGCTATGCAATGAAGGCAGCATTCTGCCACCCGCAGAATATTGCTCATTTTCATCCTTCACTTAATATGTCAGAGCCAAAACACTCATTCATGCCTTTGTCACATCCCACTTAGATTACTGCTGTGCCTTGCTCCCTGGCAAATCACCTGCCAAATTACAGCACGTTCTCACACACACTAGACATCAGAAGACTCAGCTGGGTGCCAATTTCTTATCATGCCCACTATTAAATACTCTTTAGAACACACATAGCACTCTATGGTCGCACTGCTCAATACCTGAGAGAATTGGCCCACCCATATATTCCTTGCTTATGAGGGCTTAGTACATCTGGCCTTCAGTGAAGCATGTAGAATCAAACCCATATACCAGATGTGTTTTTGCATCCAAATTTTTGGATTCATTTTGCTCCAGACCTGTCAAGTCATGATGCATATGAATTGCACAGTTATGTTCTTATTCAAGTCTTCCTGGTGGGCGATTAGACTGCAGTACTCAAACTGTCAAGGCGATGCAGGGTCATTGATTTCCCTCCACATTGCTGTGACACGGCTGGTGAGGGAAATGGAGGAGAGCATGAAAGTTAATGAGAGTTTGGATAGAATACACGTTCCTTTTTAGGGGATTGGACAGCGATGCCAGAAGCTGTATGAAGCCACAGAAGATCCTGCAGTGTGTCTACAGTCATCAGCTGTAGCCCACAGCCGCTAACGGAGCCTGACAGAGTTGAATAAACACTTCCACAGACCTGTCGGAGAGCATCCTCAGCCACTGCTGAGTCCATCTCCACAGAGCTGCGCCAGACTGAACCGCCAGAGCCCCAGCAATTGAAGGCTAAATCCTTGCAACCTTGAGGCACTTTTCAAAGGTTGGGACAGAAAGTTTCCCCCAGGCCAAAATCTGCCAGGCTGGTGCAGATTGCTCTTAAAAGTTTAAAAGTTTGGATTCACCTGCCAGGAATCACTTGCCAGAGCCAGCTGCACCATAGCACCGAATCTCAACCACGATTTTTATGGATGTTAATTTTATTAGAACTTCATTGGACCGATTTATTTTTTTCAGCCTGAATATTAATTTGATTAGAATTTCATCCAGGAAATCAGTTTTATTAGAATTTCATTCTGAATATTAACATTAATAGAATGTCAGTCTACATATTTATTTTACTAGAACTTCATTCTGAATGTTAACTTCATTAGAAGGTCATTCTGAAAATTAATTCTGGGTACTTAATTCTGGGCACTTAATTTATTAGGATTATATTCTGAATATAAGTTTTATTAGAACTTCTTTAAAAATTTTATTAAAGTTTCATTCCGGATATTAATTTTATCAGAATCTTTCATTGTATTAGAACTTTGTCTGGGTGTTATTCTCTGATATTTTAGAACCAGGAATTTATGTCAGTGAAATATTTCAAATGACTGCACATAAATAAAATACACACCATTTTTGCCAAAACAAGAGAAATTAAGATAGATATCATGTTAAAATGACTTTTTTTTTGTGCAATCACGACTAAGACACAGCCTATTGAACAGCACGGCAGTGTTCATTTTTCTTAGTTTAACTAGGTCGCAACCTGTATTAAAAACCAATAAGTGCAGTTTGTCAGGCGTCATAAATGTCGAATTGCTGCTCTTAAGCTTTGAACTACGGTGTCAGCCAATCATTCCCCATCAAACACATTCAAATGAGCAGGTCCTGCTGTTTAAGCTGAGGCCAGCAAATGAATTTCTGTTCTATAGATCTGGACGACAGCTGAATATTTTTCCCCTCAGCAGGTGAAATCCCTTACTTAAGGAAGCTGTGGATTCACACAGTGCAGAAGTTGCTCTGTGTGGATCAGGCACAGAGAACTGGAAGCCTCATTAGCATGCAGGATACAGGAACTGCAAGCATGTGCTTCAACCATGATGGAAAGTAGCATCAACTCTGCTTTCTTTCCACCGGCTCAGGTCCTCCTCTTTCCCTCAGACCGCGGAATCGCCCTCGCCCATAAAAGATCGAGACAAAAGGACCCAAAAGCCACTCGCAAGCGAACAAAGGCGACAGAACTGAGAGAACAAGATACGAGCCTGAAGGCGATTCACACCGACAGAGCAACTGATCTGTCTTTGCATCAGAAATGACTAAACTGTAAGCTAATACCCGCTTATGCAAATCCGCTCCCGCTCGTTAGAAGCCAAAACGAACTGACGTTACTCCCTTCTCCACGAGAGCAATTGTCAAATACGTTCAAAGGGTCTCTTTCAGCTGATAGAGGATTTAGATTGACTTGCTACAATTTTTAAATCATATTTTGCAGAGGCAACTATTCTTTCATGTCCATGTAACATGCGATAGATTGTTTGGAGCAATCGTTTGGCAGAAAACCAAATTTACACATTTTCCCCCCTCAAACCACAAAGAAACTTTCAGCTGAGACGAAGCCAAGGCGTTCTTTAGTTACACTAGTGTTGCTATTCTGTGTCTTAATGTTTAGTATATGTGTGCAAATGTAAATAATCAATCAAGTGCTCCAGCACCAATCACTCAGTTGGGTATTCTGAAAAGTGTTTTCCTAATATATGCATGAATTGGACATTTTTTTCTTGATTAACCTCTTCACCTCATAAAAAATGATCAAAAATGCATATTTTCTCATCTTAGATCAGCCTTTTCAAATTTCTCTTTAATTTAAATTATTTGATAACTGTATTGCACACTCCGATGGGCGCATTTCACTACATGATGTGCTTTTTTAAGTATGATAAGTACTGCTATTAATTCAGTGCTGTTTGCATCATTTTCCATGTAGTTATTGAATCTTTGGGATGTAATACGTCTGGATCAAGGCTGTTTCCAACATTTGGAGGCTGTAGGTGATGTTCTCTTGCTAGTCTCAGATGTCTGTGGGCAAAAAAAAAGCGTCCGGAAACACTGTTCCAGTGGGAACTGACAGAGAGTGACATTTCTAAACCAATCCAACACCAGCAGGGGCGCCAGAAAAGCCTGTAGATGTCGTGTTAGTTAGCATGCCTGAGAGGTCCTTGCTGAAACCTCCAATTACGCTTTAATTAAGGTCCTTTAAACCTGATTGTCCTTTGCTTCAGCTGATATCAACACCTGAGTGCCAGGGCTGGACTGAGAACAGTCCACCAATCAAAAATATCCAGCTGAGAGTGACCTGCGTCCAGAAACTGAACACTAATGAAGGTCAAAAGGACAAACTGTGCAGCATCAGATTACCAACATCGTTAATCTTACATCTGCAAGGTGGACCAACATGTTTGATGTGTCAGACAGAGTGGACAGTGAGTGGACCCTCCAGCGGCACACACACACACACACACACACACACACACACTCTAACTCCTCCCCCTGTCACACACCCACACCCACACACACCCACACCCACCCACACACAGACACACACACACACACACACTCTAACTCCTCC
>JBBPCX010086123.1:0-26445 GCA_037974365.1 Hydrocynus forskahlii | reverse complement strand
ATGAGCTGCACTACCTGAGCCACTTGTATGGGTTGTAGACTCCGTCTCATGCTACCACTAGAGTGAAAGCACCGCCAGCATCAAAAATGACCAGAACATCTGCCAGAAAGCACAGGAACTGAGAAGTGGTCTGTGGTCACCACCTGCAGAACCACTCCTTTATTGGGGACATCTTGCTAATTGCCTATAATTTCCACCTGTTGTCTATTCCATTTGCACAACAGCATGTGAAATTGATTGTCAATCACTGTTGCTTCCTAAGTGGACAGTTTGATTTCACAGAAGTGTGATTGACTTGGAGTTACATTGTGTCGTTTAAGTGTTCCCTTTATTTTTTTGAGCAGTGTATTTTAAGCAGATTAAAAATATGTATATTTGGATCAACATCAAATAGATTGGCAACTATAAAGTGAATGTACCTAAATATAATGTAACTACAAACTCCAAATGACCTTCCAGCATGGCAGTATTCACTGTGACTGTTACTGTGAGAGTATGTTTGTGTATGAGAGAGAGAGAGAGGCAGACAAAGAAGATAGTTGGAAAAGTAGTTTTTATCCTACCTATCCTAAACATTTATACTACACGTTCACACACTAAACACACATTAAGAAAACACTCTCTCCAGTCCAGTGAAATATTAAGCCATAAACCTAGAAACCTTCCTTAATTCCATAGTGCCTAGTGAATCTGCCTGCTGAGAGTTTATGATACAGTAAGTCAAGTAAACTTCTTGTCATGCCTTTAGGTTATAGCATCATACTATATACTCAGATATTAACTGAGACCACAGTATACACTGTATCATATTTAAAGCCGGCACCTACAGCATAATTGTATAAATCAAAGTAAACAAAAATGAACATGCATATACTGTATACATAAACTCTGTCATGACTCGACTCCTTTATGTCAGCTTGCGGATTAAGTAATCATATATGAGAGACAACAACCCATTTTAGTCCATACACTACTACTCATGATTTTTACAATTATGTCTGCAAACGTAATGTGCTCAATATGCAGTGGAATGGAGCAGAACATAGCGTTAATAATTTCAAAGTTCAAAAGCTTGGAATCATTGTTTTGCAATAACATAAAAACAAATGTGTTGCATGCTTTGATTCTAATATAATGCTAGTTCTCCTCATCTTCTTAACTCCCATAATAATCCCCATACTGTTTGAGTCAGAATTAACTGTGTATATATTTTGTATATATTGTTGCAGCAGTGTGGATAAATGTATCTTTGTTGTCAGGGGAAAAAACTTTGTATCTCCATTTTTACTAGCTTTTTTAAAAAATTTTTTTTATTGTAACATTAACATTCATGCAGGTTTAGAAGGTTTTTACTCCTGTAATGTTACAATTTTGGTTAAAGTTAACCAAAATTGTTAGTGACAGTATGCTGAAAATTTCTCTTAATGAGGAGGTGTATTTAGGAGTGTATGAGTGCATCTCCACTGATTTCTTCTTTAGTAACGGTTTGTGTTAAAAGGGAAATACTGGCTGTTGTCCTTGCTGATGACCAGTATAAATAAAAAATACAAGCAATAGGCACTTTAAAAACATCAGAAGGCAGATATACTGTGTTTGAGGTGAAATGCAGGCCAGAAAAGTATTTTTTAAAACAGAAGAGCAGTTATTCTTCAGGCAAATAAAAAATGGCAATGAAGGACTTGATCCTCTAGATCAAATAAATGTAAAGTAAATGTAACAGGCCTGAAAGCTATAGCCCTCCATTGTGGGGGTGGGAATGTTAAATGGCTCTGTTACACTGCAGGAGACATTTTGCAGGCATGGTTTTGGTCCACTCGTTCCCTTAGGGTTAAAAGACGTGGTATATGATGTAATTCTAACCTATTACTTTTAGTTTACAATAAAACATTTAGTTTACAATGAAACCTTTCCTGTGGTCTCTTTCAGAATGACAATGCCCCACCAATAGAGGATGAGGGGTTACTGAATGGTTTAATGAGTATTAAAATGATGGAAATCACCTAACTGAACATCCCTAGATGATTTGGACAAATGTACACATCTCTAACACTCTTTTAAAACACCAAATGAAGAAGTAATTTATAAAGAATAGCGTAGTACTGTTCCAGAAATGTGTAGAATGTCAAGGCACACAGACTTTTCTGGTAGCTTGTGGTGACTACATTGGTCAAAAACATGTTTCTATTACTTCTACATAAATACAATATCAGCAAATCAATAGAGGGAGATTAAAATGTGGTCAGCACTGGTGCAAATCTGTTTAATTAGTTTAATTATGTGGTGCATTTTCATGATGAAAAACAAGAGCAACGTGGCTGCACTGCTACACAGTGCTTAGAGGTCGAGGGTGATGCCTGATACATTTGAATCCATGTAAATGTTTTGAACTTGGCACAGTGACAGCAGCCTTGTATTTAATCTACAAACTTATGTAACATGCAACTCTACACACACACATTGTGTGAATCAGTGATTAGCTCCCCTTGAGCATACCTCTGTCTACCACACGCATACTGTTCAGGATTAGCTGATCCCTCTGTCTATATAGCACACAGATGCAGGGCTCAAGGCTCATATTCTTTCTCTCTCTCTCTCTTTCACTCTCTTGCACACAGATGCAGAGCCAAGTATGAACAGAGGTCTCTGTGTATCTGGCATCACTGGCCTCAACAACTCACTCACTCACTCACTCATGCACACACATATTGCAATGAAACAACAAGCAGAGGGTTACATTTTGACCTAATACTGCCCTGTCAGCAACAAACCTTCACCACCTCTCTTTGTGTAAAAAATAACTAAACACTTAAACACCACAAGCTCCGGATCATTTTGCTGGTCCTGACATTGTACAATAGGGCTGTACCTAAAAAATGTAAATTATCACACACAGACAACCATACACACACACACTCACATATGGTGAAGCATAGTCTCTTTATCTTTAAATTTTTTTTTTTAGACAAAAATAATAATTAAACACACCAAATGATGTTGATTTAATTACTTTCTCCATTGTGGGGCATACATTTAGTTTTCCAAAGCCCTGGAATAAATTAGTTGTGTCACAAAAAGACAACTGGCAGGGTGTGTGTATGTGTGTGTGTATCAGTTGACAACTTTAGCAAAGAGGGACAGCTCTGTTTTTGCCTACCTCTACTTTTAAAGACTGTGTTATATTTAACACTTTCGTCAACATTAATGGTTGTGATGTAATTATTATCTGACACCTTAGGAATGACACAGTGTAATTGCTGTCATGATCTGTCATGTGCGGCTTGTGTATTTGTTATACTGTTACCCAATTCTTTCACTCTTTCTTATTTCGTACTATTGCGTGGTAATTTGCATAGAAATATTGCATCAGAAGAGCTTGTCTATATGTGTGTGTGTCTATATGTTTCTTATTGAGAAATTCTGCTTTAGAGACAATTTTCATGTAGTCTTAGGAGCAAGCTGAGTGTCTCATGGTTTTTAAGCAGTGTTTCTTAATCTTGCTCCTGGTGGAAAAACACTGCACATTCTTTGCTTAAACCTATGACAAAATAACCCTTTATTAGTCCCACAGGTGGGAAATTTGCATTGTTACAGCAGCAAAGTGGACTGTACAAAAGAAGAAAGACACCTGATCAAGCTCATCTATAGATGGATAATCAGTTGCTGAGCTGGATCAAGTGAGTTGAATCAAGAAACTCCTAAACCACACAATGCTGAGTCTCAAGGTGCAGGACTGAGACATGCTGGTTTAAAGGAACACTGCAGTTTCAGTGGGATCTCAATCACAGCAAAGGACATAGTCAGTTACCACAGTGTTAATCAGTAAGAGATCAGAAAGACTTCACTAATTAGGAGGAATGTCTTTGTATTTTTGAACTCTTTAAAATTGCAAAAACACAAATACAAAACATAAACTGATAAACTGAATGGGTGTGGCACGTTTTGCAGTGGGAGAGAGAGGGAGATAAAATAGAAAAAGAGGAAGAGAGAGAGAGAGAGAATGACATAAGTTTCAAGTATGTGGTTATAAGCAAGCCTAGCTTAAAGAAGATGGCCAAAGGGTCTCGTGTTTTTGGTATCTGCATTGTCAGTGACTGCACTGCAGCCAAATACTTCTTCAAGCCTTCTTTTCGGTCGAAGCGCATGCAGACAGATTCAGTTTCAGCACCTCTGGCCGGTGGACAGCTCCCACAAATGTTGCGCGCCGCGCACGTCGTTCCAATACCTGGCACAAGCGCGTTCCAGCACTGTCCATCACGAGACAACAGCGGTGTCACCGAACAACATGCGTGCCGGTGTGTGTGGAGAAGAGGCAAGTTACTCCGGCAACGGTAATTACAATCAGGCCTCCGGGTGTTAAATGTTTTATTCGTTTCTGGAGCGAGTGCGCGTGCTTGGGTTGAATCTGATTTTAGGGGAATTTTAACAGACTGATTCTGCGCGGCTGAAGATGAGAGACGCTGAAGAACACATCTTGGCAAAGCAGCGGACGGACCGCACAGCTATAGTAGCCTAAACGTGCTGCGGTTTCTTTTGAATAAAATTCCGCATTGGCTTTGACAGCGTCGCGAAGACGCCTATGCTAGCTGGCATTCGCGCGACCGCGCTGGACTCGTGCCGTGAAACGCCGTTAGCCCGCGCTTTACTGCTTTCTGCGCAGTTTTGCTTGTGCAGACGGTGGAAAACCGTTTGCCGAGCCGTTTTCCATGAAACCCGTGAGTCACCCTGTCTGTGAGCACAGACTGCACGCCCTGAGTCAGTCAACGGTGCTCGTGCACGGTTGCGTGCACATTTTTTTTCAATCACAGAAGTAAAAACTAAAGGCCTGCACAGTGTTTATAAAACAGGCATTGCCTTTCAGCTTTTCCTGTTCGAGAAAAGTCATCCGTCATGCCCGCGCGCACGCGCACATACACACACGGCACACATGCATCTATCACACGTGCGTCGGACGCCCTACCTGTCTGCAGTGTGTATGATAGCCTGGTCTCGGTGAGGTAGGGGGTGTCGCTTTTGGAGCGCGCTCTCCGGATGGGCCGCCGGTCCACATCGTCGTCCGCAGCCGTCGCCATTGAGCTTCGGTGCAGAGCGTGAACGAACGTATGAACGGGCGGACAGGAGGGAGGGAGGGTTGGGGGCGGCGGAAAAAAACGGGCAGGACGGAAATGGAGAGACGGAGAAGAATCCCCTCTTTCCCTTCCTCTGCCTCCGTCACAAAACGAAACACGAGTGAAACCGAAGTGAAACGAATCCCGCCTCTTAACGGCAACGTGGGTTATGAAGGGCAGAGCCGAGCTGTGAGCTGGGTGTAGATTTCCGAGGAGAAGCGCCTCACGCTTAATGCACTACTGACGTCTTTCACTTAGACCAGCTGCAAATGGACGGAAATTAAAATGACAGTAGCCGTTTAATTAGCTTGTGACTGAGACACAATGTCACTCGTTCTTATCCCCATCAAACAGACTACGCCCTGCTGTGCCGCACAATTCCGCACACAGTGATGCCCAACAGCAGGACCCACCCCGACCAGCCAAGGCTGAGTGAAATGTGTAGACCTGTTTCTGGGCCACCGCACTGCCCTCACTTGCCTAATTTCATCCAAAAGCTGACGTGACGTCAGCTGACTCATCGTTATACACCGAAACAATGGCTCATTACAGTTTGGTCTAAGAGGCATCATGACCAAAATATTTTTTTCACTGAAAAGAAAAACGTTCTAAACCTATTCCGGGTTATTAAATATTTTTGTGTACCACAGAAATCTGTTTTTGTGTCCTCTCCTGCCCAGGGGGGTATTCCATTGAAGTAGCTGAAGAAAGCCAGAATCACCCGAAAAGGTGAGACTTAAACTAGCGCCATCTCCCGATTAAGCCTCAAGGCTTTCCACTAAAGTAGTTCAGGCTTTTCCAATCAATGCTAATTCAAGACAGACTTGCATAGTCTCACTAAATGCGCGCACCCGAGATATTTAAGCAGCCCAAGTGAATGGATGGTCGCGACGTGGATGAAATGACGTGGAACGAGGGCAAAACGAAAGCAAAACGAGAGCAGCCTCTTTTTTCTTTCTTTTTCAACAGAAGAACACAAAAATATTATAACAAAAAAAGCAATCATGTAGCCACAAATAAAGCCAAAGTGGTGGCTTGGCAAAATATAGCAGGCAGGCTAAATGCGTAAGTCATGTAGGCTACATGTTACGAGTATTTCTGAATATCGTGATTTTGTGGCACAGTGATGAACACTGTCACCTCGCTGCAAGAAGTTTCCCAGTTTGAACCTCCCGGCCATCAGGCCCTTATTTCTATTGGCTTCATATGTTCGTTTTACTTTATCGTGTAACTTTTTATTCTCCATAAAGTACTTTCAACTGCATTTTGTCTTTCCATGTTACTAATAAACTTAAATTGATAAACTATGTGACTTAGTAGTGGTATAGAAAAGTAACTACTACTTATTATAACCAACATACTAAGCTTCTTTGTGACCCATTGTCACTTGTCACAGGATATACAGTGGAGATCAAAATTAGTGGACAATTTATAAATACTTGATTTATTCTGAAATATTCTGAAATAGTCTTCATTGCTCAAAATTTGATGGAATATCAGATGTGGTCATCCCACTGCTGTTGTGCCATTTGTTTTTTATAGAACCAAGGCATTTAAAAAAAAACCTTTATTTTGTGAAAGACACTATGATCAAAATTAGAGAACCAGTCAACCACTGTAACAGAAGACAAGACTGAAACAATTTTTTTTAGGGCTACACAATTACAAAACTGATATGAAATGTAGAGGCCCTTGTTTTGAATAACTTCAGCACATCTGCGCCCACAGAACATCACTAGTTTCTCACGCTGCTCTGGTTTGAGCGTGCTCCATTCTTCTCGCTGTCTCTTCCACAGTTCAGTAACTGTAGTGGGTTTCTTAGCCATCACTTTGTCACCAAGGATTTTCCAGAGATTCTCAGCTGGGTTTAGATCTGGACGCTGGGCTGGCCATTTCATTGTTTCAATGTCCTTAGCTTCAAGGAACTGCTTTACCCACTTTGCAGTGTGACAGGGAGCATTGTCTTGCGTGAAAATTGCGGACTGATTGGGAGACAATTGCACTGAAGGAACTGCATGTTGCTGAAGGAGGTTCAGATAAACATTTGCAGTAACTCTGCCATCTAGCTGTACAAGAGGCCCAACTCCTGCTGCAGAAAACATCCCCCAAACCATGGCACTTTCTCTGCCAAATATTAGATTTCTTTACACACTTTGGGTGCAGTCTTTCCCCAGTTTGACGCCAAGCATAAAGTTTCCCATCAGACCCAGATAAATTGAACTTACTCTCATCACTGAAGTGCACTCTGGACCAGTTCTCCTCTGTCCACAAAACATGCTCCTCGGCAAAGGCTAGTCTAGCCTTTTTATTCTTTCGGCTTATGAGAGGTTTGATCATTGCAGAGTGAGCTTTCAGGCCAAACTGCCTTAAACAACGAGACACAGTGTGCTGAGACAGATCCTCGCCCTGTTCAGCAATGAACTGACGAGCAATTCTAGCTGCAGTGTTGAACTGATTCCCCACTGAGAGTCTTTGTAAAATCCTGTCCTCTCGTGCATTTGTTTTACATGGACAACCAGCCTTTTGGGGGGATTTGAATGAATGTGTGTACATGTGAAGCTTCAATACTCTTGAAATCACAAACTCTCAAAACTCTCTTGCAATGGCTGAGAGGGTAATCACTTGGGCCTTCATATGGACAACCTGCTGCCTCAGGCCTGCCATTTTTGCAACTAGGAGAACTGCCAGATAAATTGGGCTTGTAACTGGGAGGTATCTGAAAGTGTTCTCTAATTGTGATCAGAGATGTTCTTAAAATTTCTTATTTAAGTTTTTATATTGTGCTTGAGAACACACTTATGTTACTGCTAGCATGACTTAAAATATATACAAGCAGTGACCCTTAAAATTAGGAAATTTTAGGTTGTTCTCTCATTTTGATCTCCACTGTATGTGCCATTTATAAAAGAAAGTCTGATGAAACGGAGAAGCTAGAAATTGAATACAAAAGGCTTCTGGTAAAAAAGTTAGACATCAAGAAACTAGAGAAGGGTGTAAGTACACATTTAAAGCACAAAGGCGTATGGTTTAATGTTCTGTTCTCTCCCCACAGCTTCTAAAAATGTCTGATTAATACACATCTTTGAATAAAGAAAATTCTCAATTTTCAGCATGTGTGTTTTTTTTATTTTTATTTTTAAAATTCAGAACGGTGGATGCATGACCATCACCAGTGGTTGTGAAATAGGAGTCTCTATAAAGGTTCCTCACATTCCTTCCATCTATTCCCTCTTCAGGAGCAGGACTGTCCTCCCACTGCTCCTCCACCATCGGTGTGGGCAGTCTCTCCCAGCGTATGTGTGCAATGTTGTATAGGACTACACAATTTTGCATGCACGGTCTGGCCGTACTCTGATGCCTTTCAGGCACCTAAATCTACAGAAAGAAATATGTTGGCCTGAAAAGTAGGTCTAAAAGAAATGTGGTGTGTATGAACGTCGAACCTCGACTTTTGTTGGCCAAAGGTCATCTCGATTTGGGCCCTTGTTCTGCTGTGGGCGGTGTTACATGCCTTCGCTGCCTCAGTTTGAGGTTCTGGGTAAGGGGCTAAAAGGTATGGCAGGCCAGCATAACTCCTGTCCCCAAGCAGGACTCAATTAAACTCCCCTGTTGAAGAAAGTATTGCAGTGTATAACATTCCTACAGTTCAAAAGACACCCCCCAACATGAAAGTCCCTAAAGACCCTTGGAGCTGGTGGTCTGAATGCCCTTTGAATTATTCGTGCACACTCCTCTACAGGGTCTTCTGTAAATGGACAGGCCATACTTATGTCTTTCTTCCTTCTGCTGACTCTCCAGGCAGGTGTCAGTCTCACTCAGTGCTGCTTAAACAGGTCTGACCTTGATTATCTTAATCCACTAACGATAATTTTAAATGTTAAATTTTAAATAATGATAAAGCATTTTATGCTTTGTTATTATTATTAGTATATATTTTTATTTCTGATTTGATTTGTTGCATTTATTGTTTGACATTTGCAATACTATAAGTAATATTTTAATGCAATGAAAACACTAAGACGTTCATTGTCCCTTTTTTTAATGAGTAGTGATAGCACGGGAATTCTCATGACGGAACAATCTCTCGGGAATCCGTTTCCACACATCCGACATTCTTTGAGACAAAGCTTAACTACCTGGGAATGTTAACATGTTGTGTCCGAAAAGTGCACTCGTTCACTATGTAGGGCACTATGTAGTGAATCAGCCATTTTGTAGTGTTGTCCGAAATTCCAACCGTCAATTTCACCCACTAGTTAGGTCACTACAAAAATCGCAGCGCGACGCCAAAATCTAGTGTCCAGACACTGTACACTACACGAATACACATATACCATCATGCACTGCGGGTTTCTTTTACCGTGCCCTACATAGTGAACAAGTGCACTTTTCGGACACAGTGCACACTACTATTATCCCGCGAAAGTCAAAGAGAGGAGCGAGGAGGAGGGAGGGGAGACGGGGGAAAGTGGGGCTTCAAACAGAGGAGATTCAGTCACACTTGCACTTTCTTTCTCTCTCTCTCCGCGGAGGACAGTAGTACCCAGGGTTGGAGTGGGACAAAAAATCGGCCCGGGCATTTTGAGCCGTGGTCCGGGGGTGGTTGTGGTACGCGATCCGGGCCGGCAGACGGGATTCCCAAAATTACCTGGCCAGCCCAAAATTGACATCGGCCCACCGGGCATTTGCCTGGTATACCCGATGGCCAGTCCAGCTCTGGTAGTGCCCCCTTGGACGGATCTATCTGTCACCGTGTCCACCAGACCCCGCCTCATGTGCAGGCTGTGTTGGAACTAGAGAGACACGACGTGTGTTTATGCGACAGAGATAAATTGCCAAGACCCGGGGCACTATTTAAGAAACAGTTAGTAAAAACCCTAACATCCCGAGTGTCCGAAATTAACTAAACGTCACCTCCCCTTGTTCACTAATTAACCCCCTATATAGCAAACACTATGTAGTGAACGAGTGAACAAGTGCACTTTTCGCCAGTGTAAGTTACCATGGTAACACAGCGGGGATTCATTTAAACCAGGGGCCTGTACTACGAAGCGTGATTACTGGCGTATCACATTAAGTTCGAGAGTAACTTGGTCACGTGAGGTATAACTTCATGACTAACCCGTACTACGAAAGGTGATAATCATAGTCCGACCAGAATATGTTCTTACTTAACTCGCACTTTAGTGTGAACCCGCCCCCCGCAAGCCCCGCCCCTCCACACACCACTTCTCCGCAGCCAATGGCGTGCCTGGAAGATCCGCGGGACCTCGGTGCCTGAATTGTGATTGGCTCTCTCCGCAGGGTGAGGGTTTTAGAGACCGAGAATCTTTATTGTAATTTTTATTAAATTGTTTTGTTTTTATCTTTATTTTTTAATTGTAAAATATTCTATTTCAAAAGGCAAAGTGAGGCTTAAACTGAACACAATTTCCCCACACTTACTGGACACAATTTCCCCACCCTTCTTGGATTTCTCTCCCCTTATTGGATCGACATATGGTGAAAATTCAAGATTCAAAGATTCTTTATTTGTCACATGCATAATTACTCAAGTTACAAAACGCAGTGAAATGTGTCCTGAACATGGTTATTTGTATTTTGTTAGCCTCACCCTTAATCCATATTGGTTATGGTGTTAATGTACTATTGAAAGTGTCTCTCACATTTTGTCCCCCTTTGACAAGTTTTCTGTCGTTTTCTCACCCACATAGGCTGCTGGTCTACCCTGATGTAACTGATGTCCTTGTTTAACAATGTGGCACAACCTTTATTCAAGATTGTCTTATAGGAACATGACTTTGATGTTACAATAATGTGCAATATCTCCAATGTCTCCATAATGTGCAATACCTTCTCACACTGTGCAATAGACAGCAAAAATCCAGTGCAATTTGTATTTTCATATTTATTCTACCAGTGAAATTTTTATATAATTTGGATACTACTATTACTACGTTTGTTATTTAACTCTGTCTTATTTTATTCCTGTCTCAACTATATGCCATTGTTCCTTGAAAAAGTGACAATGACACTTTGTGCTCTTTGTAGCCTTGCATGATGATCATACATTCTTCTTCCGTGAAATATGGCGATCGCGCCGTGATTTGAAACGGTGACTTGCGCGGTTGAACGCACCCCGAGCACAGACCGTGATCAGTTCACTGACTCAGCGTCTTATTGCGCTTCGTAGTACCGATTAACGCCACCTGGGATAACCGTGATTTGTTAAGTGCGAGTTCGCAATTAACCATCGAGTTAAGTCAGACCTAGTTAAATGCGCTTCGTAGTATAGGCCCCAGGTTGATGGAACGGAACTCCCACTTAACCTACTGAGACTTTTCGAAGTAAGCGAGACTTTCCCTTAATCCTGTTTCATGGAATAGCCCCAGGTGTTGCCTCTTGTCTAGTTGGTATCTGCACCCCTGTTTTTCAGTCTGTGGATTCTTTGTAAATCATCGGGTAAACTTTCTGTAAACACTGTTCTTTGTGTTACTTCCTGTTGTTCTGTTTTGCCTGCATTTTTGTTGAACCTGGGAATACTTCATGTTAACCTGGAATGCTTGTTTATATTTTGGCTTTTGTTTCTTGTTTCTTTTTAAACGTTCTGGGATCTTATGTTTAAATCCTGCTCCAAGTCCATCATTACAAATTCACCCTGTAATGTAATTAATAAATGACAGATTAGTGCTATCTTTGTAGTCATATTAATGTATGTAACTGCTGTAAAATGCTGTAAAACTAGTTACTTTTCAGTATTAAGGGACTGTAATTGATTTATACAGTATTTTATAGTAATAAGCACACTATTGGGTGTGTTTAAATTCACTTTCCAGTAAATAACTGCTCAGGGGGGACTCATTTTCAAGTACAGAATGACAGCAAAGAGTCTGTGAAATTACAGTAATGCACTGCCAGCAAGAAAATAGTCATTTATTGTAATACAACAACAAGCTGTTAATACAAATTAGATTTCTGGCTGAACCGTGGCTGTAAGAGTAAAGTCAATTTATCTACTGTGATGTCTGGATCGGGTATGATTTCATGTGCAGTTTCCCCCTCTGTAACATTAAATGTCCACATATTTCTGCCTGATCTGCTTAAGTCTCTTTTCCTGACATTTCACAGAGATGGTATTTCTTTTGAGCCTCAGTTCATTTCACGTTACTTCCCATACCATCTCAGAAAGATTTTCCTGTATCTAGAATCAAGTGCAGTCAATGTGAGTGAAGCTGATGAAATAGACCATGAGAGTAGATACAAGGCAGTTCTACCGAATAACGTCTTATCTGTGAAAATAAGGTAAACTCTCAAAAAATGAATCAAAGGGGTTGTATAACAGAAAAAAGAAAATATCTCTATGTCAGCTGAATTTTTGTAGTCTGTCTATGCAAAAAGTGTCTGTTGTTTAGCTGTGCAAAACTACATCTGACAACTGATTAATCAAGTGGAAATATGTGGCATCATTAACTTAAATCCATATAACAAATGTCTGAGCACAGACCAGGGATTAGGCAAACTCACAAACCAACAAAAGGGCAAAATAAAGATGAGATTACACAGGCTACGTAAATAATTGGTGCATCGCTACATTTAGAATGTGTGTTCTTTCCTGAAAGATAATAATAGCGTATGTGTTTAAAAGTAAAAACATTGTTGAATTAAAGTGAAGAATGAAAACCCAGATTTTATGCATAATGAATAAAAAAAATAGTTTGAGAGGCATAATGGATAAAGGAAATTAGTAGAGCAATTTGGTTAAATATCAAATGGCAATTTCTATGCCCTGAGGTTTTGTCTGCTTGTAAGCTTTTCTTTAGAGAATATGTGCTGGTGTCTCATCCATGTCAGTGCTACTCTCTGCTGTTTGTATAATTTCCACCCATGCACTCTTTCAAGGGAAACCAAGCCCTTTTCATAATTCCCGGAGAAAACGATAGTGAAAGGCTTGCAGATGAGACAGAACCTCTTCCAGAGCATCAGGTGGCATTAGCACACACAGCCTGAAAATAACCACACACACACACACACCAACAAAAACATAAAATTATTTTTTTATAAGCAAACTGTGTGTGTGTGTGTCTGTGTCTGTAAAGACTGTACGTATTACCTTAAATGCCAGCTGCTCCCTGGATGACTCTTGTGAGACACCGCTTCGCCTATGTACTTAGCTATCCCAACACACACACCCTCCTCCTCCAGTAACCTCCTACGGTACCATTGTCCTGGCTCCACACCAAGGTCCTAGAGCATGGCAGAGAGACAGCGGGAGAGTGAGACAGACAGTTTAGCAAGTTTTCTCTTAACATTGCCAAACAGAAGATGAACTTATTTAAATTATCAGTAACATACACTCTCAAAAAAGAGCATATCTTTTCATTACGGAGGGTTTACGTAGTGTCCACACTACTTATTATAATAAATACTGCTGGGGTACACACTGGACAGTCGCCAGCACGTCGCAGGGCCACATACAGAGACGGACAACCCATCCATAACACATTTCACTAATTGCATTCTGGGTTTCCCACATGATATTCAACTGTAGAGAGGCAGCAAAGTACTTTTTTGAGGGCAGTGGTTTTCTCTTTGCCATGTTCTCGTAAAGGGTAGACTCATGAACATTAACATAAGCCTTTGGGAGAGAGGCCTTTAGAAGTTATCGTGGTTTCCTTTATGACCTTGTGTTTTACAGTCACTTTGGTCATGGAGGGATCTGTCTTGGCCGACCATTCCTGGAAAAGGCAACAACAGTCTCAACATACACAACGTACACAGCGTACACAGTCTTTCTGACCAAGGTTTTGTAACCTTTTCTATTCAAAGGAGAATTTCAAATTCATCAGAATCCTAATCAGATAGGAAGAAATCTCCTTTATTCATGATATATATTGTGAAAATCTGACTTTGATAGAACCCAGATCTTTAAATAACACAGGGTGCCCCCTCACTCCTTATTGTCATCCCATTCACACTCAAATTAATCGGTAGTTCTAAAGGCTTACATACTTCTGCCTTTCATAGATGCAGTATTGGATTGTTTTCCCCCTCAAATACATGACCAAATATAATATTTTTGTCTCATTATTTAAATTTAGTTCTCTTTATCTGTTTTAAGGAACTGAAGGAAAATTGGATGATGTTTAAGTCTATTTATTCAGAAATATGGAAAAGAAATAGGGTTCACAAACTTTCAAGTGCCACTGTATCCAATTTACATGGGGGCTGTAGCAAAAAAGCTAAAAAGAGGAATAACAGAGAACTAGCTACTTATTGTCTTCCAGATTGACTGGACACTAGAGGGGACGCCTGAGTGAGCCCATAATAAATGGATTTCGATGAAGCTTTTGTGCAAAACTGTCATTAATAAACATGAATGATTAAGAGGCAAATGTGCCTGTTTTCTCAAAACAAAGCAACATAATTGTGCAACTGGTCTCACTCCCTCTGGATCTTATAAGTCGGTCGGTCCCCGGAATCAGTGCGTGTTCACACACCTCTACCGTGGGAAAGACACCGGGAGCGGTCGTGAAGGTCCCTGCCTATGAACTTGTCTCGTTTATGGTCACAGGTTTGACAACAAGACTGAATGCAGCCGAGGAGTTTCCCAAGAAAGGGGAAAGCGCAACCGCGGCTCACTGAAAAGGAATCAAACAAGCGAAGGGGGATCCCTGGCAGATTTCCTCTCCGGACATTGTGTTATGTTCTACCCTGGAGAGATTTTGTGTTTGCAACCTAAGTTCTTTCAGTAAAGAAACCTTATCTACTCAAAGTGACTCTCTCAGTGTGTCCTTCCCTAGACCCGTCGTAACATGATCCTTTTTGTGCTTGCAAGAGTGTGTGTGTATACCTGTGCATGGGTAACGGCTTCGGGAGAGAATGTTAGGTGTGGGTAGGCGAAAATTCCACTCTGCACTGGAGGACAGTAAAAACCTGACAGAGCATTAAAAAACTCAACAGTTTTGTGCATGTTAAGCTTCAGTATGTTTTTCCTGGATTCCACTTCCTGCAAAACACACACACACACACACACACACACACACACACACACACACTCACAATCTGATAAATACACAAAATAAACACCACAAAAATGCCAGTACCTGTTTGTATAGTTGATGTGATGGATCTCCAGGCTTGGGTGGGTTAGCCATGACATCGAGGGCAATCTGACCAGTAATTGGAGTGCTTATGTCCCCGCAGAGCAAAGCCTCAGCAAATAACATCACACTTTCATCGACATTGACCAGCTCCATGTAGCCTGCCCTTAGACCACACCTGGATCACAAATGCATAGGCAAACAACCTAATTTACAGCCATAAAGAAAAACACTTTTTATTTACATGCATTCAGACCAGGAGATTGTCTTGTGATAATTTCTTCAATACTGGTCACCTCCATGCAGCCTGCCATACTTGGGCCAAACTTAAATGAGGTAGTAAAACACATTTACAAAGATGTTTATATGTCTTAGAGTGAGCACTCACTCCCCCATGATGCCATTTGAGAGGGAGTGGACGGAAGCCAGCTGCACAGTGTGAGAGTAAGGGGGACCCATCTCAGTTAGGACCTTTTTGTAAGACAGAAACTTACTGCCTACCCCAAAAACGGTGTCCTGGTACACCTAGCACGTAAAAAGTGAGAGAAAAGAAGATTTAAAAATAAACAAATGCGTTCCTTATACATTTTTCTATGCTTTATACGTGAAGTACAATTTATATTTTCAAACAGAAACAAAACCGTCAGTTTTAACGTGTATTAACCCCACTGAATAACCACTAAGTTCACCAGGGGAAAAATACTCTCACCTCATCAACCAATAAAAACAGATTATTCTGTGCAGCAAACCAAATCACTTCCTGAATGGATTCTCGGCACTGGACATGGCCTGTCCAAAAGATCATGACTGATATTTAGATTCGCCTTTCATACTCACATTCTATATGAATACTCCTAATCATACATTTACTTGTGTAGTGGGTACCTGTAGGGTTGCCAGGGTTACTGATGTAAATGGCACGTGGCCAGCAGTGGCCTTTAGAAGTCTGTAGAGCTCTGTGAAGCTCCCCCTTCTTTATTCTCCATCTCTCTTCTTCTCTTAGATAGTATGGTAAAGGAACTGACCCCACCCTCTCCAGCACACGGGGTAAGTTATGGGGAAAGGGCACAGGGATCATGACTCCAATCTGGTCTGCACCTTCACCTTGACTCAGCAACTTCAGAACTACCTTAAATTAGGAGCACAAGAGGGTTGCAGCATGTGAGGGTTGAAGTCAATGCCAAAAACAAAAAAAACCCCATGAATTTTACATAATGTAATTGAAAAGAGTAACATAATCACTTCCAGTCTATGGCTGCTATAATCATGATTCAGTCAGATTGTTGCAGATATTTTGATAGTTTGTAGATGTACTGTTATAGCTCTTAGGGAACCCGAAGAGATGAAGATGTGTGCTGGATTGGAAGGCACACTCCCGTCACGTGCAGATATGAATTTTGCCACTGTGCACTGCACATAAGCCATTCCTCTCGATTCTGCATATGCACCTGAAACATTAAGTATCCAAAAGCCTTTCAGTCTTTAAAAAGTGGCATTTAAAGCAGGGTCTAGAGACAAACAGTTTTTCACAGTGTAGTTTGTTTTTAACTAGCCATGGAGCCCTAAGGAGGGGATACATAGTAATGCAGTAATATATAAATAAGTAAAACGTGCCCATTTCCTCCTATCGCCAAAATATGCAATCAGCCAAAACACATTTTAAATGTAGTATACTCCATAAATTAGCATCATCTCGCCATTACAAGCTGTCCCGTCATTTCAAATAGAGTTGTTTGTGTTGCTTATGACAACTATCCCCATCTACACCAGCTCACCTACACTTCCCCCTTCGCAATTTGCCAACAACTTTTGGGCCCTCAGTTGCGTATCAGGAGGAAGTGTTTCACTGACCAAAAGGCCAGGACACAAGCATCCTGCCAGGACCTGAGAAAAACATACACACAAACACACACATCAGCACTGAAGACAATAAGCAACACATAAAATTTCCAGGCCATCTGTTCAATGAATTGACTACCTGTCGGACAAATGTAATTGGCTTCATTCCTGACGACTGTATGTCACCAGAACTGGCATCAATTACCTTCTTAAAGGGTTTGCTCACTCCCTGTGGAAGTACATATGATGAAATACATACACTCACACACACAGAGCACGTAGTGACAAACTGCCATGTTTGCACATGAGACTGGTGTGAGAAACATCGAGATACAGATGCAGGAATTCAGTGGACAGATAAATTATGTTAATCCATATGGTTTGATCACAACAACGGACAAACAAATCAATCCAAAAACATAACTACAAAAAATACAGAGTGAAGCACACACACCCAAACTCAAGCACAGACTCGCTACAGATTTAGCAGCTCTCATTTAAACTACAGTTCAAATGAGAACAGTTCTTCATGAGGGAAACTGCCAAACCAGAGCAGGGATGAAAGAAGTGGAACATGAGCCTGGCAGGACGTGGACTCCTGAGGAAAGAAGCCTGCACACTGTGCACACACATGGTCCAAGGCAGCAAACAAAGGCTGCCCCACAAGCACTATGGGCAAGCTGAATGGTCCTGACCAGCATAGCTGGTGTGAACAAACACACTGGGCCCCAGAGAGTTTGGTAGACTTCCACAGCTCAGTGGACCTAGGCACACAGGGGAAGCACTGGCCAGGCTTCATGGAAACCAGAACTAGAAGGGAAGCATAAACAGTCAAATGCAACCACAAAACAAAGGAGAAGAAATGAGAGGGTAGGAGAAAGGGTAATCATGAGAGTAGTTTCGAAGGTGGATGAATGCCAGCCTCATAGCAGAGGTAGCTTACATAAAGAGGCACAAGATTGGTCCAGCAAATCTAATGGGAGACAAACCAAAGTGAGGAGTCAGGAAGAGGGGAACTCATGACTGTCAAAATAAAAAGACGAATAAAACCCAGACAAAATCTGGCAGAGTGTTACATTAGCTGTGATTTACATCTTGTTAAATTTACTCTGGTCTGTGCCGTTTCTTGGATTAGTAGGCTAGCTCTGATCATTGCTACTTATAGCATATCAGTCACTTGAGTTTTACTAGAAAATAGCAATAAATTCCCAGCATCAAAGTGCAGCTGAGAAATCTGAAGAATAAATGAAGAATTCAGGCTGAATAAAGTGACCTCGTGAGGGTATAGGCTATACAAAGTGGGAAGATTAGTAAAATAATTCATTCTTTACAATGATCATTTATCCTTGTCTTAAAGGTTAAACCCATTAGCAACAATCAGTTACAAAGGGGCTGTGCCCCAGACAAAGTGTGCCTATGGGGTAAAAACACATTTGCCAAAATAGCATGTTACACAACAATACCAGAAAAACAAAACAAAAAACAGACAATTGAAAAAGGCCACACCTACAAGTACAGAAATCTATTCATATTTCTACCATTCAAAGAGTTTAGTTGTTTAGTTGGTTTTGCTTATTTTTTTGAGAACAGCAGTTTAAAACTCTCCAGCAAAGGTTGAAAAAATTCAAACATTTCTCAGTTTACACAGTAAGCCCTGGAAAAGCATTTTATTCTAAGAGTAAATATGTGTGGGTTAATATTACCTGTGTGATTTGCAGTCTGATGGCATCCACATGTTTCTGAAACTGCTCCTCTGCTAACAGGACTCTGGTGAGGTTCATCACAGTAGACATGTTCACTGATCTAAACCTCTTTCACTGCTGAGACAGTTTCTCCCCCCTGGACGTCTGCATCTCATAGTGCATAGTGCATAGTTCACACACAGACACGCATGCACACAGTACACTGGGTTGCTACAATGCAAAACACCACTTAACCCACCTGTTATGCTCAGGTCAAACTGTCCTGTTTCAAAGTATACAATTACAGGGAAAACTATTTAAAATAATTTTTCAGCACAAAACCTTTTCTGCTGATCTTAATTAGTTTAATGAACATGTAAATGGAAAATGACTGTTATTAATTTAGCAACAGATGTTTTGCAGATGTTTTGTTTGTATTAATAAACATTCTCCCAAACAAAAAACAATAATTTTTTTTTATGTTAATGAAAGAAATCATCATAAATAAAGTTGATTACACAAAATATTGATTAAATTCATATTAATTGAGAAAAGAATAAAAATATAATAATAAAAACAATTTTAACTACTTTCAGATGGTTACCAAAGCGCTCTAATGAGGCACACAACAAATCGAATACACCAAAATGAAGTAAACAAACAATAATTCTATGATTCTCTAAAATAATTCTATGATATTCTTAAAATGCTCATTTTAGAATAGCTTTACCAAATACAACATATAGTAACTGTATAAAAGACTGAATGTTTAGCGGCTAAAATTGTCATATTAAAATACAGCCTAGAAGTTTTAATTCTCCTCAATTCTCCAGCAAGTCTGAAAATAACTTTCAACCAAAAGCTAAAGTGGAAACCCAATAACCCATTGTATAAGTAATTTTTTCAGTGCCACATTTGCTTTAGTAACAGATCCTTTATGCCAAAAAATGTAACATAAAAAGGTTTGGACAACCATTTACATATATAATGTTTTAAGGCTGTTTTCGTTCACAGTGGGGAGCAAAAAACCACAGTGACTGACATTATGCAGTGTTAATCATTATCAAACTGTAAAATCATGTTTATTATTAAACTGTCTAAATATTTACAGGTAGCACCAATTTTTGCATTTTGATGTTTGAACCTAAGCAGGTCTCTCATGCATTGTCTTGACTTTTCAGAAACAAATTCGTAATACCCAGAACCACAGCCTGATACGCTACAAGACCAAAATTACGCAGACACCTAAACATAATGACTTACACTTCATGGAACAGCTGAACACTGAACAACCCATTGCTGTTCTAGCAGCCTCAAGTAGGTGTGGGCAGGTGTTATAGATTTTTAAACAAAAGGTGTTCAGTGGGGTTGAGATCAGTGGTCTTTGTGCTTTTGGGGCACAATCACTCTGAAACAGGAGAGAGCCTTCCCCAAACTGTTACCCCTCAGCAACATGTCATTGTATCCTGTTTAAGATTTTCTTTCAATGAAGCTATGGGGACCATGAAAAATCAGCCCAAAATATCATTATAGGACAGTATTATCAAACATTATATATTATTTATGACTATTATTGTAGAACAACTGGCAAACTGACCACAGGGTCATCGGCAAAGGGTCAGTGATACACGTGGGGATCTAATCTCATCCCACAGGAAAGCCACTGTAGCTGGCTAAGATTGAAATATCAGAACATACTGTGTAGCGTAGCGTATCATGTAGCCTCAGACTGGTCAGAGTGCCCATGCATTGAATTGATTTGGTGCGGTGAATCACATTCTTTGCCTGGTCTAGACAGCTGGATGCCTGGGCATTGTTTACCTGGGAAGAAGGTAAGGGGGTGACGGCAGTGTGATGCTCTAGGCAATATTCTGCTGGGAAACCTTGGGTCCTTTCATTCATGTGGATGTTACTTTGACATGTACCACCTACCTAAACATCATTCCAGACCAAGAATACCACTTCATGGCAACAGTATTCCCTCATAGCAGTGGCCGTTTTTGCAAGATGACACGCCCTGAGACACTGTAAGATCTCAATCCGATCGAGCGTCTGTGGGATGTGCTGAACATACTAGTCTAATCCAAGGAGGCCCACCTCTTGTTTTAGCAGCACAATAGGGGACCTACACAATATTAGTCAGATGGTTTTAACCATATGAATTGATGTAAACGGGATTGTGTCCATCGGACTGTTCCTAAATTTGAAAGGGACAAGTAGAAGATTAAACACATCATAATATGCTATCATCAACGAAACTAAAAGGTTTATTGAGGAGGAAAATGTTATTCGATCATCTTAATTTCAAACTTAAGTGACTTTGTCCATAAATGTATATATAAATCAGAATCAGTGTCTCAGATTGCTTTAAAGTAACACAGCACAAACAATCGTACATCACAATGTATGTTGGTCAGGGTACACACAGTTTTGATATGTAGGTCATTTTCCTGCTTTAATGGAACACTCTGAACTGTAGTTAGACTGTAAATGGCTTACCTACAGCAAAAGTTACTTATTAAAAAGCACTGTCATTTTTCGATTTATTCTTTTAAAGGGCACACATTTACAGAAAAAGTAGTAAAATACAAACTACAAACATAAACAATAGGCACAATCCCAAAAACACAAAGCTGAAGATGAGTGTGTTTGTCTGGTTCACTCACTCAGGTTTAAAGTTCTTCGCATGGTAATCGTTAGTACAAGCTTGTGATTTTTGTGTGTATGTTAGAGATGTAAAATCCATCAATGTACTGTAAAAATGACAAACTGCACTTTCATAGTACTGATCCACAGTTTGGATAGTGGGTTATATTCCTGCTTCATCAGCACACTGGATCTTATAGCCCACTCTGTATGCCTGTAGATACACACGTGCCTGGTTTATCCTGTGAAAGCGGAGAATATACAGTGTGGCTAAGCAAACGTTTGCACAAATATTTCTAAAAAGGTGGCTTCCACAAAATAAAATTACCTGTATTTAGTGCAGAGTTGGATCCCAAGAGGTCCACAACGATCCACATAACTCTCTCTAAATCCTTGACGCACTGCTCGGGCCATACTGACCACTGTGGTCAACACAGAACATGTTCTAAAACAGACAGGACAGGCTGTTAGCCACTGTCAGTACATGTGAAGAAACATATCGGATAAATAACAATTATGAACAGTTACTATCACACAGGACAGGCATCACCTATTTTATTTTTGCTAAATATTTTTAACGATGTGAATAAGATCAATAATTATTATCTTCACCTCTAAAGAGTTTCTTTATTTATTATTCTTTCATCACACTTAATGTGGCTCATACCGTACCGTGCACCCAGGCAACCTATATATCAAAATGTTTAGCTCAGTCAACCAAATGTCATGAAACTTCACAAGAAACCGCAGGCCATGTACCCTCACATATCCATCCCCTCTTCCAAGCCCTGCACTCATGTATTCCATTGTTTTCATGCAGCCCTTTCTCATCAGTACACTTCCATTAAATTTTTGGCCACGTGAATGGAGTTCTGCTCATTAATACCTCACCATACATCCACAAAGCTTCATATGGCACAGACCGGCCATGTTATTAGGAACACCAACTCATCCGGGGCACGTGCAGCAGGCCCTTCTCAAAATTTCTTCAGGAATTTTCTCTCTAGTTTGTATTGTTCTTGTCTCTTTGTCTCTGTGTGTCTTAATCTGATTCAGTGAACCATGCCTTCAGAAGCATCTGACTATGAAAATCAAGTGGATCTGATTAAAGCTGCCAAAACCTATGAAGATTATTTACCAGGAACAAAACTAACTAAGAATCACTTTGCATTATTGTTGCAGATTTTTATTCAGTGTTAATACACATTACTGTCTGTTAATTCTAGAACAAAAATACTTTTACAAACTTCTGGCCTTATATACATCATCAGCATCAAACCATTGAAGTTGTTTCTGTTCATTTGAACTTTTCCTTAAAGGGGACCCATTATGCAAAATTCACTTTAGTTATAATAGGTCTATAGGCTATACAAAACATGTTCATGAAGTTCTTTGCACAAAATCACTCTCACATAAAGAGATCTCACCAGCTCTATTCTTCACAGTTTCAGTCCCATTCAAAATAAGCCCCCATGTGATGTCAGGTGGGGGCCAATTTGCATAGAACCGCCCCTCATCTGTCAAGACCCCACCCACTAGCCGGTTGCTTGTCACGCCTTTCAGCGGCCATCTTGGGTCTTTGCAGGTTTATGTATGCTGAATTCAGCCGTGCCTGACCACTGCAGTGGCAAAAACTTGCTCAAAACACAATAAAACAACATCCGCTATTGGTTAAGGCAAAGAAATTGGCATGAAAATACACCATCACGGCGTAAAATACGTGTTTTGTTCCCATATACGTATATGGTAAGGCGCGCTCCGTTGCGCCCCAACGCCAGGTCCGCCATTACGTCTGCTAGTTTTACGAGTACGAATAAGCCGAGCGCAATATCTACTGGCACACATGAAGTGTTGTGTTCGTCTTTCTCTGGGTCCGACTCGGGGTCGAACATGTAGGGCTGTATACCGCCTATTTTCTGACTTTTCCACGTGTGTTCAGTGTCCCAATACTTTTGTTCACCTAGTGTATCTCTCACGCTTTCTCCCTCCTTTCCTTCCTTCAGCCTGGTCACCATACAGGCTAGGACCACTGTCACAGATTGAAGGGATGGAAGGAAAGAAAGAAAGAAAGAAACACCGTCACTGGTATGAAGGACATAGATTCTAATGTAAAATATAGAAGTTAAACGCGCAGTTTAAGCATGGGATGGGTGGGGCCAGCAACATCTTATTTGCATAAAAGGGACAAAGCCTGAAACGACTCGTTTTGATAAGGACCGAAACTGTGAAGAATAAAGGTGATGTCTTTATGTGAGAGTGATTTTGTGCAAAGAACTTCAAGAACATGTTTTGTAAAGCCCATAGACCTATTATAACTTGTTTTTTTTAAAGTGAGTTTTGCATAATAGGCCCCCTTTAATTTTGTGCTTCTTGTCCAAGTAGAACACAACCACTCTTTAGATGCTACCAAAATGAGTGTCTACATGGGACAGACAATATGGAACACTGTAACTGACCAGCCTGGAAAAATAGGAAAAATAGGGGCAATGTAATCAAATTGTAGAAAAGAACTGACTAAAGTGACTAATCTTTATTACTCAGTAAGTTTGTACATGCACATGTGTTTCTTGAGTGTGTATGCGTGAGGAAAGTTCTTACAGCTTTTCACAGCGACGACCACTGGTCCCTGTTGGGCAGGTGCAAGTATTGTGAGCAGTGCATGTGGCACCATGTTGGCAGGGTGGCACACAGGGAGTAATGACAGCTACACACACACACACACACAAACACAGAATATTTGTAGAATATTTCCACTCAGCAGATTAGAGCTATATCCATGTTCATTAAGTTCATATGCTAAATGGACTGCTGTGCTCTCAGCCAAATAGGGAAAGCAACATGTTGAGGGAGGAAGATACAGGCAGATAAGCCTCCCTTCCTAAAAGGGTTATAAAGTCCAAATCAAAACAATAGCAGTAATGCTGTATATAGTACTCAGGACCACCAAGTACTTCTAACTTCAGAAATCAGGATTTAGTACCACCCCACACACCTGTTTCACAAAGGGCCCCTGCAAAGCCCCTGTTGCAACGGCACCTGTTGAGTCCCACACATGCTCCGCCATTCTTACAGGGCTTTACACACTGCACAGGTTCTGAGGAAAAATAAACAAAGTGTATTCTGGTAATGGGAAGGATACATGATCTCTCTAATCTGGCATCTATTAAATAAGTAAATGTACAGTACATGCAGTATATAAACTTGGAAATATGTGCACTTTCCAAATTTTCACAATGTCCCCCCTCTCTGGCCAAGCTGCATTTTGTCCAAGCTGGATTGGCTCCTGGCTGCGCCACCCTGCACAACCTTTTCTCAAGTACACACACCTGCAGCTAGCTACTCATATACGTACCCCTGACTCCAACTTTACTGACTGCAAGGTCTCTGTTTTAATTTTTTTGTTGTTGTTTTTTACTGAGACATCTTCTTTATTTTTGATCCTTCTATTCTGTTTTTCTAATTTATGAAAGGGATTTGCCTTGTTTTATGAATATTGGATTCCACCAAATAAAGAATGTAGCCTTTCTCTCAGCCCCCTCTGCTCCACATATTTAGCTTCATTACCAGTTCTGCTGTTCTCTGTCCCTTTGTAAATTTCTCCAGTAATTTACTGTTTATTTACAGTGTTTATATTGGATTATATAATTACATTTTTTTCCCTGATTTTTCAGCCTATTTTTGGTGAGTTCAATTCCACCCACTACCTAAGACTCCCTCAATTACACAGCATCACCAAACACTGGGAGGCTGAAGGCTAGCTCATGCTTCCACTGTGTCATGTGAAGCTAGCTCCTGCAGCTTTTTAAACTGCTGCTAACTCAACACAACTGGACAACATAACACACTCAGAAGAGAGCGTGTACTGCTAATCCTGTAATGTCAGCTAACAGACACCCAAGCATTGTGCTAGTGACTGAGTGGTGGGGAGTGAGGCCAGTTGTGTTCTCTTGGATTCCCAGCTCTGCAATTCTTAACATCGTAGGTAACACAGTTCCCCTCCATGTAGCTGAATGAGGTTAATTATTTTCTTTGTCTAGGCAAGCACGCCACACTACACTAGGAGTCCTTGGACAAGACTCATAATGCTATATTTCCATGTAACACTGTAACACAGCTGTGTTCAATGAACCAAATATTTTAGTTTGCTCCAGGAATAAGTCTGAATTTGTTTGAGGGAGAAGCTTTAATAGAGTTTGTTTCAAACCATGGATAGACTGCACAGTTCCAATTCCAGTTCATCCTTTTACAATATTTGACAATAAATGGATGGAAGATGTGAATTTTTCATAGTAAACTCAGTGTCTGCCTATTGTTATGCCTGTATTGTTATGCTGCTTACGACCTCAAATATCTGGCTCTCTAATTACCAGAATTATGACCCTATTCAGCTATACGCAGTTCACACAGGAGTTTATTCCTAATAAGTATATTATTTACTGACTGTTGTCAGCCATAGTTAACTCTCATAACTCTTCCATGCAACTCCTGTACTATTCAGGGGCAACCACATGCACACCCACCCACACACACACACACACACACACACACACACACACCCACACACGCACACACGTAAACACACACATACACAAACACATGCGCAAATGCAAACGGACACACACATAGATACACACACGCACACATGTACACGCACACACACAAACACACATACACAAAAACCAACACAAAGACACACACACAGCTAGTTACACACAGGGCATTATTAAGGCACAGTTTAGTTTGAAACAGCTAAACTTATAGTGGGTAATTAGCATGTTACTTGTAAATAATTTGATATTAAAGTAAAATGTAAAGCTAATTTTAATACCATTTAATCTCATTCCTAAGGTGTTATAATTCATAGTGGTATTTTGCCAGAATTATGTTTTAAAATTACTTTTTTTTTTATTGTTCAGAAATTTCCCCAAACTCCTAACACAGTTTGAGAATCAGTGTTCTAGACACTGACACTTAATGTAGGCATTGCTGCTCCTTAGTGTAACGGCCACCTCGTCTCCGTCGCGTCTGTCCCGGTCCTTGTCTCCCGAATTCTAGGTTTCCCTCCTGTGTTCC
>JBBPCX010086065.1:0-26466 GCA_037974365.1 Hydrocynus forskahlii | reverse complement strand
TAGCATTCTGTCCTGCAGGGCTGGCATGATGGCATTTAATGTTATCAGGATAAATTACGTCGCAATGTACTCTCCTGTGGATATCAAGGACACAGAGAACACTGGATGGACGGAAGCTTTACCATAAGAAGAGAATGATTAGGCCTGGTTAATTGGATCAGGGGAAGCATAAAAATCATTATTGCACTACTGGTACATTTTTGGTCCAATCCAACATATCAGATGTCAAGAAAGATAAGTAATGTGCCATCCTGCATATCAGGATCATTCGTTTTAGCAGATTTCCACCCGACCCAGGCTTCATCAGATTAACAGAATGTCCAATTTTCTATGCTTCATGTGTTTTCATCTATCAGTGATCTCCCACTACAAGAGCCAGCATTTATTGCACAAATACATCATATAACCATCAGGCAGCCCACGACACAACAGAGATTCTGACTCATGTTATTCACACACTGACTTGCGCTGAATTCAATTAACCCCGTCTAATTATTATAAAACATGCAGTTGGTCAATGTACTGCTCAGAAAAGCATGGTCCCATAATAACAATAAACATCATGTTTCCCACCTCTATAGTCACCTTGGAAATTGAAAACTGGATAAAACCTGCTTTGAATGCCATTTGTCTGCTTCACAAAGAAAAGCATCTGTTTTACATGTAAATTTAAGCGTAAAGACTTTTACATTATCATTTGCTGCACATAATTCTTAGCCAGAAGTGATAAATCACTGTATATCACCATACTCGGCATATCCTAAACCTTTAAACACTCTAACGAGAAATCACATTGTGACTTCAGTATCATGAAAATATCAAGGGGCCTGAAGCGACGCCTGCCCCTCAGGACAAGTGTAGTGCAAACAACATAGATGGTAAACAAGATTCAATCTTCTTGTCACCTCTCCTGTCACCCACCAGATTACACAAAACATGAACTAAGCTAAAGCTATCCCGAAAAAACAGCAGGGCTCAAATTTCAGCTTCAGTTTCAATGTGCATTCAGATGCTTATCTGTTTAATTCACCATAGGCCATTGTCACCAAGCACCGAGGGAAATCTGTTTCCTCCGAAACTCTGATTTTCACACATTACAGTGGAGCAGTCTGGCCTGTATCCTCGTCCCACTGTGTGTGTGTGTGTGTGTGTGTGTGTGTGTACACAGAGATGACCCACCAGTGACTCTGGGGCACTGATTAGATGCTACAAATCCGTGCATGTTTAACATGTTTACAGGGTCTGTTGGCTTGTTTTTAGATAAATCAGTCCTGATTGTTAGGAATCTGAAAAAGAGAGAGCCAATCAGTGTCAGGTCCAGCAAAAAGACCTTACATTTATTTATAATGCTACACTGTTCTTTTGGTTTACTAAAGGTGAGGATTTTGTTCAAAGGGAATAAATCATGGCTATTTGAAGTGATATCTACTAAATGGTTCTTTAGCACTTTTATGTGTGAGTGTGTTTTGGAAGCCCGCATTTATTCTATAGACAATAAAATCATGACTGGCAGTGGGGCTGTACAATATATGTGTTAATCGCTACCGCAATATCACTCTGTAATACTGATATCACAAGATGTAGCAATATGCATATAAGCCTCCATCCAAACACAGTTTCTAACAGGGTGACCAATCATAGCTCCAGGTGAGTTACCGGGTCTTCTGATGAGTCGAGGTCTTCAAATCCAACAGAAGTCTAATTTTTACCCATTAAAAGTGCTGGTGAATCAGTGCATGAATGGGTGGAGCTAAACTGCTATAGTCAGAATAAGAAGATATATTTAAATGTGTTGATTTTGTGACATTACAAATCCTATGGTTAGAAAACGGGCTGTTTATGTAGCTTATTTTCCATATATGGACTGTATGTATAAGAGGAGTAAATGTACCATTTGAAACAATAGGCGTATTTACAGACTTCCAGCCTTTTTAATGCCAAAAAAAGTGATTATATGAGCACTTGAATATCATAAACGCAACAGAGATTCTGACTCATGTTATTCACACAATGACTTGCGCTGAATTCAATTAACCCGGTCTAATTATTATAAAACATGCAGTTGGTCAATGTACTGCTCAGAAAAGCATGGTCCCATAATAACAATAAACATCATGTTTCCCACCTCTATAGTCACCTTGGAAATTGAAAACTGGATAAAACCTGCTTTGAATGCCATTTGTCTGCTTCACAAAGAAAAGCATCTGTTTTACATGTAAATTTAAGCGTAAAGACTTTTACATTATCGTTTGCTACACATAGGCGTATTTAGCCTTTTTAATGCCAAAAAAAGTGATTATATGAGCACTTGAATATCATAAAAGGGATCACTCTCGCAACATGTAGCAGTAAAATCGCTATAGTGATATTTTGTCCATACAGTGCAGCTGGCAGTGAGCGATATAAGTTATAGTGATTCATTACGTTAGGATATGGTTTTCTGAGCATATCCCGAGTTTGGCATGCCTTGTAGAACCACGGACCTGCTCCATGAAGCAAATATAGAGAACAAGAAGAAAACCCAAGTACAGTCTAACTGTATAAATTGCGGTTACAGGCTGCAGGCCCATTATGACTTTTTTAATTGATTTTCTTGAAAAATGTGATAAGTCATTTGACTCATTTAGACCCTTCTTCTGCATCTTGTCTGCTCTGGAATCTTCAAAAAAAAACAATTTCATGACAAAGTCTTTTAGAATTGCAATTACACATTTTGGCCCAGCTTTAATCACAGCCTGCTCTGGCGTGGACTGGAAGGGCCTGGAAGTGTCCAAGCTGCTCAGCAGCATCTTCCATCATCAGCCAGACCCCCAGACTCCTACAAAGCCACCAGCAAACACACACCTGCTACTCACAAGCACAGCGAAACCAAACGTGTCTGCGATGCCTTTATTCGCTACTGCTGCATGATAGGAAACCTCAACAAGAGCAGGCCATGACAATCCGTGGTTGAAGCAAAGGGTGCACAAACACTGACGGCGCAAAGTACATCCTACCCATCAAGCACGTCAGGGCTTTGGGGGGGTTGGGCAGTTCAGAATAAGAATCATACTATTAAAGCAACTTCCTGTAATTTCTTACATTGATCACTTATGGGTTACAATATGCATCATGGAAGATAAGTATTTTGGTAATAATTACATTTGATGTACCGCAAAACAAGTCAGTTTGTTGACATTTAAGCCATGACCACAGTACACAGAGAAATGAAACAACATTCCTCCAGGACCATGAAACATCACAAAGAACAAAAACAGAAACAAAACAAGATTATGTAAATGCAGACAGGAATTAATACTATGAGATTAATCTAGCAGTCTTCCGGTGTGCAAAAATGCAGAATAGAGGTAGACAGCAATAAATTATTTTAACTGTGTAAATAATAGCAGAGAATGTACAGTATATAATAAATACAGGGTATTTACAGTGGCTGTTGGGGTGTACGTTGTGTGTTTCAAACAGAACAGTTTGTTGTGTTTATGAATAGTGTTAGGAGAACGAAGCAATTCAGTACAGGGTATGTTTGTGTATCTGCTTTGTTTATTGTTTTAAACCAGCCAATCAAGCTGGCTTCCAGCTCTAGCTTCATTAGTAAACTGTCCAACAACTGAACACAAGTCTTTTTTTCTTCTTTCAAATTTCGTGTTAAATACTGAGAATATCGAATGGTCTGCAGACTTCAGTGTATCAAACCATGACCCATAAATCATCTGATGGACTGAATCATGAGTTGACTGCATTGTGAAACCCAAAAAAAAAAAAAAAAAATGTTGCCTCGGACATGAGATTCGTGGAAAAAAAACTGTTTCTTCACCCTTTTAAAGTTTAATTTACACTCACAAACCTATAAATCTTTAAAGAACGATCCACTGAAAGATTCTGCAAGTTCAGTTTTGGCACCTCTCCCAAAACACTTTCCAGAGTGAAGTCAGCAGATCAATGACTTATAAAACTCATGCCAGAAGAAAAAAAAAGGTGGGGGTGATCAATTTACAAAACCCGCCAGTCTCACTAGTAAGAGAAAGGTGCTTCCCTGCCCATGGTTTAGTTGTAAAGCGAGCAGCAGCTCTGGCGTCACGCTAAAGAAATGACTCAAATGATTCCGCTTTTCTGTGCAATGACCAGCCCCTGCTTTCCTCTCCACACACATTCTACAGCGGAGTTCACGCATGTCATGCAAACCAGTACCAGCAGGTTGGAGAGGCATGACTGATTCTGAGAGACACTAACGATGACGCCTCCTGTACTCTAGGATGCCAGACGAGCTCCCCTGTCTCTGGAAGAGGATAAGCATGTCTGAAGAAACGGCTCAGCGAAACATAAAATTTACCCAATTTTCCTCCCTCCCCCAGGCACAGCTGATCGGACAAGACACATCGGGGGTCTGGAGCCTACAGTTTTGGCCTGGAGGCATCGCTGCACAATATGGACAAAATGTCAGTATTGAGATTTTACTGCTACATATTGCAATTGTGATTCCTTTCAATACATTAAAGGGCCCATACCATCACTTTTCTGAAATTAAAAAGGCTTGATGTATGTATTCAGTCCATGTCCACTCATTAATACTGAAGATTTAAGGACACTTTAAGTCCCTGTGTTGCTGTAACACAGGGCAGTTATTAAGAAATAAGATAATTTACATATATTACTCTTAAAGGATACATATATTAGTCTATGGGATAAACAAGCCCTGCATAAATGTAGTAGAAGGAAAATGTAGAATATGGTCCCTTTAAAAAAATCAAACAGTGCATTTAATGATTAAAGACTGGCCAAAATAATTTGACTTGATTACACAAAGACCTCGATTACACAAAGACCTGGAGCTGTGACTGGTCACCCTGTCAGAGACACTGTGATTGGTCAGATCCTCATTTACATATTGCAGCCTTCTGTGATATCAGTTTTGCAGTGTCCAAAATTGAGATAATGATTAACAGACAATATATCGTGCAGCCCTACTGGAGGAATGAGGTTAATGTTAATAGACTAAGGCAAACTTGAGTTGGTGATCTATTCTGCTGCACAGAAGAACACCTGCACCTCTATTAGCTGTGCAGGGAAACACGCTGTAAAAAATGTCAGCGCACGAAGCTTCCTGCTCCTTCAGTTATTGCAAAATCGAGTCTCGACATGCCCTGCCTAAGGTCATTACTGTAATATTGCAAACAGATGGGAAATCCCTCAGTTCCATGAGCACTCATAATGGCGGCCTAACCACACGTCATATCTTCATCATCTATGATGTAACACACATTAACGGATGATATGAAGATTAAAATGTGTTTTGATTGTGGAGCAAATAGGTTGTCTGATGTCCGAAATATCATATTGCCATGAGGTTTTGAGCCTGGGTTGTTATGGGTGGAAGGATACATGCAATGTGTTACAAGGCAAAATAGTACCCAAAGAAAATGTTTTGGTTTTTTCTTACACTTATTCCTAGTTTACCATCATGAACATTACATTTACAAATGCATGTAACTGGTTGGTAATTATAATGGTTTTATTTGTGTGTTGGCTTCACAACCCCTGGTTTGATTCACCAGAAATCATACTGTTTAGATTTAAACTCTTTACATTTTTATATACGAGGAATGTTCAAAAAGTTTCCATACTTTTATATTTTCGTTTATATTACAGTGAAGGCTGGAAGAGTAGTAATTAGGTGTGTCTGAGAGTGTCATGTGACTAGTTCTGTTCGGCAAGCCAGAGGGACTTTTTTTTTTATTCTGAATAACTAGTGTTTAACAAGTGCATAAACTTTTTGAATCTCCCTCTCCTGAAGGTGCACATCAGTTTATTTCAAAAAGACTAAACTGTGCACGATAACAGATACATGGAATTTCTTTGCAAATACTGACGGTATTTTCGATAAACTGTATCGTGAGGTCGGTTTTATCGATCAAACCTCGCGATATCAGCCCTGCCCTGCTGCAGACTGACTGCACCTCACCGTTCAGAGCACTTTTTAAATAGTTCCAGAGCTGAACACGAGTTTATTCACTGGGATTAGACTCGCAGAGTTAGAGAAGCCTCGGTGGACAGTCTGGAAGCGGTCTGTTTTGAAAACAAAGCGTTTTGTGAGTAAACTGGAGGGAAGTTGGATGTAAACTGGAGGGGGGGGGTTAGTGAGTTGACAGCTAGAAAAACAAAAACAGAGTTATTTAACTCTCTTGAAGACAAAGTGTGGTTATTAAAGTCCAGACGGGAACTTTTTTGTCCTGTTTGCTGTGCAGAGCTTGTTGTTTTTCTGTAAAACGCTGAATTTTCTAAGTTTCTCTGAGAGTCTGAGAGGTAGACTCACTTCCGCACCTCTGGACCTGATAAACAGAAACTCCGGACTAAAACAGCCCCCACTCTCTCCTCTTTCCTGACGGGGGGGCAGAGCCCCTCACTCACCTCTGGAGTCGCTCAGACAGTACAGGAGCAGGAGGAGTCTGATGAAGAGTTTGATGAAGGCTGTGTGGTTTAAATCCATCTCGCTGCTTCATCCGCCCGTCTCTCTCTCTCCCTCTCTCCTCTCCTCTTTACGGCAGCTGCGGCTGCTCTGCGGCACCCCGCTCCGTCTCCAAGGGAGTGACGTCAAACCGAATGACGTAAGAGAAACGAGGAGGGGGCCGGCCCCGCCCACCTTCTGCTGGTCAGTAGAAACTAATTTACAGATAATTAGGGGTTTTATCTTTTATTATCAGGAGAATTTGTTATATACTACTATTACTACTACTACTACTAATAATAATAATGCTAACAACAATACTACTACAAATAAAAACCATAATAATTAAATAACAATTATAATATTAACAACACTGCTACAACTAATAACGATACTAATAACAATTATAATATTAACAATACTACAAATAATAATGAGAAGAAGAAGAGGAAGAAGAAGAAGAAACATAATAATAACAACAACAATACTACTACTACTACTAATAATAATAATAATAATAGTAATAGTAATAATAATGATAATAATAAAATGCCACTACTTGTACTTCCAATAATATTAATAATAATAACAATAATAATCATTATTAAAAAATACTACCACTACCACTAATGGCAGTAAAATGCTATTACTAGTACTACTATTAAAAATAATAATAATAAAACACCACCACTACTAATAATAATCATAAAATGAGTGAAATGACCATTTGTTATCCGTGAACACACTGCAGCACACAGTGTGAAATTCTTCCTCTGTATTTAACCCATTCACCAAGTGAAGCAGCGGGCAGCCAGGAACACAACGCTCAGGGAGCAGCATGTGGGGACAGTACCTTTCTCAAGGGTACCTCAGTGGTGCTAGCGGCAGTCCTGGGATTCAAACCCGCAACCTTCGGATCACAAGACATCCAGCTGTCCGTTACTACTAATACTACTACTACTACTACTACTAATACTACTAATAATAAAAACAATTATAATTTCTGTCTTTGTCGTTCTTCTTCTTCTTAATACTACTACTAATAATAAAAAGAAAAATTAAATAAAAACAAATAAAACATCTAAAAACACACAGGGCAAACAACAAAACAAGGTCATGCTGAAACAAAGCGCAATACGAAGAAAGCAGGCAACTGTCTTGAGTACATGCGCAGCACTGTGAAATATGTGTTAAATATACAATCCAGGTGAAGATACAGCAAATTTAACCTAAACCTGAGTAACAGTATGAATTGACAGTGTGCAGAAATGTATAAAATAAGGTCATAAGGTCAATTTCTGACAGTATAAATAGTAAAGAGAAGGTACATAAACAGTAAGGACTCTTTTTGTTGCGGCCATGCCAAAGTGCTGTCAGTATGTTTAGAGGTTGGAGTGTGACCTCCAGTCTGTGTGCCACACAATTTAATACAAAACAGTAATGCAGGACAGGATATAATACAGTCCAGAGACAGAACCATGAGAGTGAATACAGTATTAATACCGTGTTCCAGAAGCCCAGGAGTCATGGACAAATTATTCAGAGATTTATGGGGTGAGGAATAACACTGATAAGTTATTGTGCAAAAACAGCACTTTGCATAATATAACAGCAGCAGGATAACCGGTACGTAAATGAAGGCCTGTGAATTTGTAGTTGATTTTTACAAATATCTACTAATATAGCACAGAGAAGTTTTTGGGGTTTGTGTGAAGAGTTTTGAGAAAACAGCATGAATATCTATTATTTTTTTAAAAATTGAATTTAGGGGATCCAGAACCCATGTCAGTCTGTGTCGTTTCAGCCTGGAACATAAGATCAAGTAAATGTCGCCCTCATGTGGCGAAAGTAAATGTTACAGAACAGCACAGGCCTGTTTACTTTTCAGTAACAAAAACGCCACATTTAAGCACACAACACCCAGATAAACAGACTCACCGATCCTTTTCTAAAACAAATTACATAAAACAAATACCATTTCTACAGTTTACATTCAGAGTTCATATTTACTTCAAAACAGAAGAAAGACCCGCCACACCCAACTGAACAGTGAACACATAGGAGCTTCATCATGTCAAATGATCAAATTCTAAAAGTTCCAGAGGGCAATAATGGTGATATTACCTTAAAACAAACAAACAAATAAGGAATTGATATGTACTACAGTACAACATATATACATTTACATATATTATATTCATCTGTTCATCTCTGTATGTATATCTGTGTATCTCGCTTTCTCATAAGTGTGTGTGTGTGTGTGTGTGTGAGTAGGTGGGTGTGTATTTATCATAGCTCTTACTATGGTTTAATGTAATATTAGGAAATGTTTGTTGGGTCGTTTTTGTTATTCTAAATAAACTACGTTTTATGCTGTATTATTTTGTAATTATTATTATTGTTGCTGTTATTATTATGGTCTGTGTAATAATAACCGTCCGTCTCTGCGGGAGGCGGGGCGTGCGTGGTGACGTCAGGCCGGCGGGTGTCATGGCGCGGAGGGAGAGGAGAGGGGCTCCGCACTGCTGATCTGGAGAAATGGAGGAAAATGCGACCCTGCACCGGGACTCCGGCGGCAGCGCGGTGTGCGCCGCTCTCTCCGGGGAGCCTGGGGACGCTTGGGCGACCGGAGGAGCTGGGAAGAAGCATCCGTGCGCGGTGGAGAGCTCCAGTGCTGACCCCCGGACGTTGCGGGCGGACGGCGTCGGAGTGGCCGAGCCAGGCTCACCCAGCCCCGGCTTCAGTCAGGCCGAGGCCCCGCTACCTGGAACTGGGACATCTGTGGAAGCCTGCAGCAACGGGTCGGGGTGTGGGGCTCCTGAAGGACCAGACCAGGTCCCTCTAACACAGTCCACACACCTAGAGTCCAGAGACCCCACTGTGCCTATTGTAGGGGCTGGAGAGCTCCAGCCTGATGGTTTGGACCATGGAGGCCAGGAGCAGGTGGAGCTCTCTGAGCCCTCCACTGTTGGCCCTCTGGCCAGTGTGAGTGAACCATCTCCCAGTCCAGACTCCCTGGACTCTTCCTCGATCCTGAACTCCTGTCCCAGCTCAGAGGTGAATGGAGAAGGCCTGGAGGACAGGGGTCTGGCCTCAGCCCTTGGAGAGGAGAAGAAGGTGGCCTGCTGCAGGGACAGAGGAGCCGGACAGTCCATATACCACATCAAGTGGATCAGGTGGAAAGAAGAGAACACTCCTGTCATCACACAGAATGAGAACGGGCCCTGCCCTTTGCTGGCCATCATGAACGTCCTCCTGTTGGCCTGGAAGGTAATCTGGTTGTTGAGTGTGAATTTCAAAACAGGTCTCCCCCATAGTTTACTGTCAGGGTCTTGTCAGTGGGAGAAAAGTTGTTTTCATTTTATCTGCTCGCTCTGACCTGCTTATGTTTCTGACACTGTCAGAGATCATTAACATCTAACAACCTTGCTGCTCCAGGACAAAACTAATCAGTGTTAGAAATTGTCTTCATATAAAACAGCAGTTTTTAATAATAACTGATCTAGATACAAAAACAAAAATGACTTTTCAACCCTGAAACCAATAGACTGTTAAAGAGAACTACTGTTTTTTATATATATTTCTGCAGTCCGCGGTTAGGGTGTAAACAAAGTAATTTCAGGTGGGTTTGGTGTGAAATGGTCGATTTTAGAGGATCTCAGATTTATTCACACTGGTGGTGAATACAACCAGATGTCTGAAGAGTTTAATATCTCTGAAAGTCCCTACAAAAGTTATTAAAGTTAAGCATTTAGTATACTGCTGTTTCTGTATTGCAATGCATTCCTGATGGAGAGGTACATTCAGAGCGTAGTAAGACAAAACAGTGCCACTACAAAAATCTATTTTCCCCAGTTACTACTATTCTTTATAGTACGTATGTGGGGTCTGTGGGCCGATATCTGATGTTTTTAATGTACACATCTGTCTGTGCTCAAAATAAATGTTCATAACATGCAGAAATTGTGACAACATCCACCTGCATTAGAAAAAAATGAACATTTATTTCTATAATCTTAAAAATGAGGGCAAATTAAAGCATTCTAGCATCACCTGAACATGATGCAGTAAATTCATCATCAGAAAGTGCCTTATTATTGGTCAAATTAAAACATCTCTTAAGACGGATTATTTTTTCAATATCTGTTGATGTTGATGATTCACATATCATGTATTCCTAATTATCAGTAGTACATATAGAATTCATGTAAGATTTTGCATTATGAATATAACAGCCAGGTTTGTGTATTCTCCGCAGTTCTCCGTTTCGGACCGCGGCGCACTTTCCTGACATCTCAACCAGTAAATTATGCGGAAAATTTTAAAAATTGGTGTGGTTGCCCTTTAATTGGGTGCCGGAGTGCATCAGTGGTTCTGTAAGGGATATTTCTTTTGTTCCTCTGTTGGCATAAGATTTAATAATGACTAAGTGGAGCACATCCTGTTCTGTCATCGTTGCCTTCAAAAGGCCTCTTAATTGTCAAAAAGACAAAAAGAAGTGTCTCTTTCTGTCTCTTTTCATTCCAAACCAACTTTTGTAATTATTTCTTCACGTCGGTGGCGTGTTGAGAGTCTGCGAAAGCAATCAGACCCAAAACATCCGCTTCTGCGTCTCCTGACAAGTTCTGCTCCAGCAAACTTATGCTTGTCATTTAAAAGAAGTGTTATTTTCTGTCATCCTCCCCACTCCTGTTTCCTGTGTGTGTCTGCTAAGCAGTCCCCGCACGGTCGCAAACAGGGCCGCATTCTGTATTTCAGCCTCCGACTCATTTGCATCATAAAGATAACGTTTAATTACAGCGTTTGACGGCTAGCTGGCAGGCCGCGGAGGCTCCGTTCGAGTGTTCATTCTTTAATCTTCAAAACGAGCCTCCGTGTCTCTCAGCCTCACACAACTGTCTTTGAAACCTCAGCACGGTCTGTGGAGATGATTGCCACATTGGGGACGGATTTTAAGCGCGGCAGCCTGAGAGGAGCAGGGCTGGCCTGTGCCTGTGGTCCGCTGGAGCTGACGCTGCAGTCCTGCAGGCCTTGGCTTAATGCTGCAAGCAGCACAGGTGCGGCCTGTCCAGCCCTGGTCATGGAGGAGCCCTGAGCAGCATGTTTTGCTCTTTTCTCTGCTCTGAAACCGACTCATTATCTCTTTAAAAAAAAAAAAAAAATCTTCCCGAGTCGGCGCCTAAGCTTTCCCACCCTTCATCTCTGCATATCTGATCCAGCTAATCGGCTAATTAATCACGTCTCCCAGGCCGAGGAGGGGGTGTTAGAGCAGGAGAAAACTAAAGTGCACCGGGCGGGGGTCCAGGACCTGGATCGGGGACCTGTGCTATTAGAGCAACATAACTGAAATGTTCAGAACTGGACTACTTCTGAAGGGAAAAAAAGAAACTGCTTTCAGTGTGAGGACAATACACCTCATTCGCTGTCATTGTATATCATTTAAATGTATTATGTATAAAAAAGTTATATATTAACCCTACTCGTTATTATTTTTGTATTATTACCTAGTAAAGTATTTTTGGCTGTTATTGTATATCAACATACTATTATTAAAGTATACCATATACACACACACACACACACATATGTTACATGTATGAGTATTCCTACACAATATTTGGTCAATGTTGTAGTATAATATACTAAGGCATGCACTATTTGTCTAAATTTATTTGTATTTTCTTTAACAAATCACACAAGGCCAGATCTGTTCTCTTCCGCTTCATTTGTTTTGACCTTCCGATCAACTTAGGAGGACCTATAGAGCAAGCAGATTTTCAGTTAATGATCAACTTTCCTTGTTATTAACTGACCCATGTTATTTTAGATTTTACCTTTATTTTATCTGTCTTTTTAATATTTTAAAGTATTGTGTGTGTACTGCCTTGTTGCCAAGGGCTCTCGTATTTTTTTTTGTCAGTGTGACTGTTGTTGTGTGGCCTGCCATGGTTAAACCAAAGTAAAAACTTCTTTTCTAATCACTAGTGTGTTCATATTGGAAACAAGAACATGCTGTAGTGTACTGTGGGCCCCTGGACGATGTACAGGAACTGTAATGAGAGAGATCTTTGGAATCCTGTAACTGTTTTAGGACAGCATTTATGTGCAGTAACATGAGGTTCTAGCTACGTTTCTCTTTGCCTTGGTTTACTACACACTTCAGTGAGGTTAGGTACCGTGAGGAGGCAGCACCAGTCTGACACCAGCTTTCCTCATCGGTAAGATTTCTGCACAAAATGCTGGATCAGACATTGAAAGGGAAAAAGAGGACGAGTCCAGTCCGATGGTGTACCTGTTTAGTGTTTGAGTAGTTTAAGAAGTAGTAGGTGTTAAATAGTTAACACAATGGTCTACTTTTAGATGCCAGTTCTAAGTAAAACCCTGCCACTAAAACTGCTCATTAAAAAAATACAGTAGTTTTATTTATTCATTTATTTATTTTAATCTGTTTTGATATCGGCTGGTGTTCAAGGTTTCGGATAAGAAGAGGGGGGCGATGATACGAATCCATACAAATCCGAGCTCTAGATACATACTGTACAGTGGGAGTGTGTGGGGGGGAGTGTATATAGTGTGTAGTGCTTGACATAAGGGAGGTGTGGAAACTGCTTTAGAAACAGGTCTAAAATCTCACCCAGTGACCCACAATACACTTTTAACACATCTACTGCTCTCTTGTCCCGCAGGTTAAGATGCCACCGATGATGGAGATCATAACAGCGGAGCAGCTGATGGAGTATCTGGGTGAATATTAATGATATTAATTATTCTCTCAGTGTACCATATTTAGCCACAGCAGTTCATGTACAGCAGCATTTAAAACACCTCCAGTCAAATCACAGTGAAAGGGAACAAGCACACTTAAATGGCATTTTTATGCCAAATTTTACTGCATTTTTTTTTTTTTGTGAATTAAATGTAATTTATAAAACATACATGATGCGCCTTTAACACAAGTCATATTTGTTTTTGTTTTTTTAATTTCATTTATTTATTTGCTTCTTCGCTTACTTACCCCAAATAAGTAAAATTCAACTACAAGCAGCTGTGCATTAGAACTTGAGGTGTTCTCTTGTTCATATATTCAGTTAATGTAGATTGTGTAGTGGTGCTGAAACTTTTGCATAGGACTTTTGCATAATATGGATGCCAGAAATAGTAGTTCCAGCCAGTCGTATCTGATTATATATCATAAATAACTGTTGCATGACGTCTCTAATTGTGTCTGTGGTGAATTGGGAACACTGTTGTTGCTCTCTGTTGGATATCCTATGATTGGAGCAGTTTACAAACATGGATTAGGAGATGACATATTCTGGATTAGACACTTGTTAGGATGTGGGGTTGGAGAAGAAGTCAGAGACATTGGTTGAACAATTCTGGATATTCCGGACATTGCCTCCAGGTTCCTCTCAATAATTGCTAGTTTCTCCCAAGGGCCACAATTCTGGCTGAAGGCTGTGTGGTTGTGAGAATTACAGGATGCTGTTGTGCCGTTTTTTTCTGTAGAATTCTATGCTTGAGTTATTTTCAAAAAAAGAAATTTTCAAATCTCTACAGTACTGATGATCTCTAAAGCACAAAAAGTCATTTTATTTACTGTCCTAACCCCCTAGTGAACCTACACATATCTCCTGAGTGTTTATAATGAATGGTGATGGTGAAATGGTGGTAAATTTGTTTTCTTTGGTCACTGTTTTACCGTGTGATGTTTTGGGCATCTGGTGGTGTTTTCACGACCATTTCATGTAATGGCTCTGAGGAGGCTTTTAGAGGCATTAGACATCTGCTTCCCTTCACCATGACTGGAAACAGCTCTGCTTCAGTAAGATACAAGTCAAGTCAAGCAGGTGTTTGTCATTTCAGCCATAGACACACAGTACACAGTGAAATGAAACAACATGCCTCTGGGACCATGGTGCAACACAAAGAACGAAAACAGAAACAACACAGTAGTACACAAGTGCTGGCTGGACAGGACTAAACAGAGAGTGCAAAAAAACACGAGCAACAGAGCAGTATTTCACGCCATACCCTCTCTGAATGACTTTGTTTGCATCGCAGCTGTTTAATTCAAAATAAATTTTGAGAAATGGGTGAAATTCCCCTTCGAGTGGTCCGTGGTCAGGGCCTGATGGACAGCACCAGAATAGGGGAATTCCCGGGTGTCTTTGCCCTGCTAACGTAAGAGAAACCTGAATCCTTGTTTCCACTCTGCCCTGCTACCCCCTCTTTTACCCTCGCGGGCTCTGGCATTACCCCCATGCTGTAACAGGGGGCCAGGAATAGGATAGGATGTGGGGAGGTCTTATTACCGTAGAGAATAACACACAATGTATGCCAGCATCACTGTTGCTAAGCCCTCTGTTTACTTCTGTTTGAAGACAGGCAGGTGCATTAAAATCATAATCGTCTGCGGTTGTCTGCCACGAGTCACAGAGACAGCACGTATAGAGACTGGGCTGAAAAAAGCAAAAAGCTGGACGATCCCTTTAAATGCCTGTAATGGAAACTCATTGGTGTTGCTGTTACAAATGAGAAATATGAAGTACACCAGCTGCTGAGTTATGTGACAGCTCACAAGTCCTGAAAGGGGTCCAGATTAGTCATGCTCAGATGGTTCAGAGGGAGAAATGGAGAGCAAGAGAGGTGTGTTGATACTCTTTGGATGTTGTGTACTAATGCTTTGAATGGGTGGTGTAATAGTGAGTAGAAATTCTTTGCGTCGCGCACACGGCTAAAACAGTGTAGTAAAGGAGACTTCAGTACCACATTTCCCACACAATGATTCTGGACAATATCCCCTTTTCCATAAAACCATTATCGTTTTTACACCACTGCGGTGAAAAAGGTAGCTTCTCTTTAGACTGAATGGCCAGCAGACTAATAAAAATAGTCCAAATGTGCCAGCCAGACTCGACAGTGACAGTATTCTGATGACTATATGAATTGGTGGCTGTCTGGGATGTTTAAAAAAGCGGTTTTGGAGCATGTAGTTTAAAAGCAAATTCATGCACCGGAGTTAAATATGCATGGGTTTCTGAAGGCATGGCCAGCGTTTGGAGTATGTTATGGTGGAGTCTTAGTTACTGCAGAGATGTCGTGCTTTGGTCCAGTATCCGTGTACAGTCGAATGAAGAGGATGTAATTGGTTGCCATTACATGCGCCGTGAAAGAAGCCTTAAAGGGCCCTTAACCTCTATTTCACTATTTCTTTAATCCATGTATAAGAGTTGTATGGTTTTATTTGCAAAAATAATTAGTAATTACCTTTTACAAGACCATTTTTCAATGCTTTTTTGGTTACTATGCCTTTAAGACTGATAAATGTGAAGGCGCCCTGTATTTTGCCTCATTCAGAATACGGTCCAGACCGAAACAGTCCTTATTACCTGAGTGTGAATGGATGGAGCTAAACTGCTACATGCATGTGGGTAAATGTAAATGAGATGTTTTTCACAAAAACAGTGAATTCAAAACAGGCAGCCATATGTAGACTGGGTAGTCTGGTAGACCTTATCAAAGCTTAATACCGTCCACGTGTTGATCTCTTTCGAAAAAGTGAGGAAAATTTAGTTTTCCATGACACGAGCCCCTTAAATCAGTAGTAAAAATGCCTCTCATGTCTGACTGCTGGAGTCGTTACCCGAAATCAGTGCCTTGGATTTGAAATGCTGCTCCATGGAGAGCAGCTTTCACTGCTTCTCTTCACCACACAGTTCTGGACGCATCAGGCCATGCTGTGGCCAAAAAAACGGAGGCTGTGTTCCACTAAATGGTGAAACTGGAACTGCAGTAATTTGGGTTGGGAAAGGGTGTTTTGGAACCCCCCCCCCCCCCCCAAAAAAAATAAAAACACTCCATAAATATGTCAGTGTCAGCAAACATGTTCAAGCTTGCCATGTGCATGACCTCACTCCACACAGCAGAAAGGCCGAACATCATCTCTCTTGCAGCTCACTTTTAGTTATGTAGCCCATTTTGCAACAGAAAGGCAGATGCTGCTTCGTTATGAGCATTGCTGAAGGATATGGCAGCAGCAAACACTCCCTAAGAGCACAAGGGAGAAACCGTGTCAGGAACCGGAACCCTTCCTCCTCTGGGTCTCACATGAAAGTAGATACATGCTTGGTTATTGTTCGGTTAAGCCTTTTGAACTTATTTAATCGCCCCCAGAGTTGCTTGATGTTGCGCTTACTAATATAATCAATAGTAACCACCCTTGACTTTTCCCCAGAGGAATAAGAAACACATGGCTCCTCTAAGTGCACAGTCAGGCATAGAGACTCCAGCTTTAGACTGGCAGGCCTGCCCCACCCAGCCTGAGCCTTGAGGTCAAGCTCAGATATTTTCAAAAGAGAAACCAGACTGCTGGATAATGGATACGCACTCCAGTCTGCACACACCCCGTTCTCAGCAGTTGGCCTGCAGCTGGAGACCGGGTTTAGTGGTGCTAGTGTTTTGCTGCTTGTGTGGTTCAATGGCTGAGCTGTTGAAGAAACCCCTGGATGTAAACCAGGGTGGACTGAGCAATGCCTTTCCATGCATTCAGCTTGGGCCTGTTTTTTTTTTCCGCCCATCTTAAACACATTTATTTAGAACTGCAGACAACACATGGGGAATGGTGAGCCAAAGTTCACCATTCCCACTGCCAGGCGGAATGACTAGAGCGGCCTACAGCCCCCTAGCATTGGGCTGTGAAACAGTAGAACTGCGTTTGTGATCCAGAACTAATCATCCACACTAATGCTCTCATGTTCCAATATCTAAAGGCTTCCCAGAACAGTAGAGGTTGTCGCTGCAACAAAGCGGAACAATTTCCCCCTATTAATACAATTGATTTCAGAAGAAACAATGGACATAATTACTGGGTTGGTTCCAGTGAAAAGCATTTATCTTGCATTATGCCCAATAGCTATGCTCTGTTCCTGGGCAGGGACTCATGAAACACACACACACACACACACACACACACAAATGCATTTACTACTGAGTGGTCAAGAGGCTAAAACCTCCGGTACTCAGACGTTCTGCCAAGTCTGACGTTTCCTCCTTGTTATAATCAAGGCCTCTTTGAGGAGCTAACACTTCTGTAGTTCTCTGTGCTGTTTATTTTTTTTAAATGACAGTTTTATATAATCACCCCAAAACACGACTGTGGTCGATCAGCCAAAGACACCTGACCATAATTTAGAATAATTTTGATGAGTAATAGATCAAAAATGCGCTTTTAAGATAATATTTTTTTAGGATTTACCGTAAGAAACACACATAAATAATATGAATAACGCCATATATTAATATTTTACTTATTCAAAAGCCACTTAAGTGCCAAAGCTGTGGGTAAGATGATTAGAATAGTGTATATATTTCTGTAATTGATTAGAAGAGTGTGTATTTCATTTACTTACAAAATGAAAGTGAATTTGGCCCATAACAGCCAGAGAGGGATATAGAGGGGCCAGAGGTAGCGGGAGCGGGTGGGGTGATCAGAGGGTTTTCCTGGGCCGAGAGGAGGGGAGGCGCCTGAACAGAGGAACTTGTGCTGCATTCTTGGCACTGGACAGAGGAAGAGTGTGTGTGTATGTGTGTGTGTGTGTGTGTGTGTGTTTGTGTGTGTGTGTGTGTGTTTGTTTGAGAGTGATACAGAGAATAAAGTTGCCCAGCTTAGTGCTTTTCATCCTCACTCTGGCAGGCTTGAGAGATTCACTCCTCCATTTCTGAAAGACTTCAGATGAATGTCAGGGTGTAAATTAAAGCTACAGACAGTGACTGAGGAGGAGCTTTTTAGATATGAAGCACCTCATGTACTTAGTTTCATTCACTCCTTGACTCAGGTGACTACATGTTAGGTTATGTTGGTCAACATGACCAAATTTTGTATCTCTTGAAACGAAACTTCGGATCTCCAGCAAGGGTAATAGTGTATTGTCAATGCAGTTAAAGCCATTTCTCTTCACCTAAACACTGTTTGAGACCAAATGAGTCACTGTTCAGGTTTTGATTTGGAGGTTAGTGTCGCCATGTGCAGGTGTAGAATGCGTGCAGTAGTGAGTAGAATGTTAATTGGGTGGTTGACAGGTGCCTGGTGGTGAGAGTTTGACCCCCGGCTGGACTCTGTGTTCAGAGGGCACAGAGGGGGGTGACCCTTTTTTCTTTTTTCTTATTTTTTTTTTTAAGTTTAAAGGACTCATATCAAACAAAATCACTGGCTTTTTGACATGAGTTTAATTAGGTATCTCAGCGTCTTTTAGAATATCCCCTACACTGTGGTGATGTTATATTAACTGCATTTTTTGGTGCGGTGTAGCAGAGTATTTGAGTATGATGAGAATGACGATCTCTTTGATGCTTGAATGATTTCAATTTAAAAATAGCTCATTTTACGTGAGCTGTTCAGCCATAAACTAGATGTAAACCTTGTGGAGCAGACTTGTGGATGTGGTTTAGTACTTATTGTTAGCTGTAGAAATGAACTCAACTTCACTACTACAAGCAACCATTCCAGACACCCCCAGGATTCAACAGAACAAACCTTGCTATGTGACATTTTGTTCATTTTTACAGCTTGTATTAAGTCATACTGTGTCCTAAAGTCTGCAACACCTTAATGAAGCGCTGGATGCACTTGGGAGAAGCAATTTGGGGGACATTTTAAGGATGGATATATGAAAACTGGGTGATTATTGACTTTTATTGTTTATCAGTATTAGTACTTTTAAAAGTAGTTGTTATGAGTTATGTTTAAAATCGATATCTGTATCGGAAAGGAAAAGTTTAATCTCAGTTTCATTCTCATAATGCAGGTCATTCTTTATCCATCTGCACTTTTCAGTATATTGCTATAATATAAATGTGCAGCCCTGTGTAATAACAATGTAGGTAATTTGTCAACACCTGTCATGCCTTATTGGTCTTTGTTCAAATATACAAAGGATTGAATGAATATTCTTCCAGGGATTCCATGCAACGTATGAGACCTGTTTATTGGGCAGCAGAAGTGATATAAATATGAAGAACAAGGAAGTATTAGACAGATAATATAATGTATTCGAATGTGTGTAGTGCACTAGAATACTGCAATATAGCGTCCTGAAGTGACCGACAGCAGCATAATAGTACTGTATATTAACACCAGCAATCTAATGACTAGTTTGTAGAGTAGAAGTGGACAGTTCAAGTAATAAAGTGGCTACTGTGAGGGGGTGGATTTGATTATTATGCCAGAGGCTGCTCTTTCTTCGCTGTTGTTAAAGTCTCTTTAGGGCTGTTTTACTCTGAAATGCTGGTTCAACTCTCCAATCCTGCTTTAGCTTTTCCAGGAAAGCAGCTGCAGAGGCCTGCGTGCTCCCAGCCCTGCCTCTTTAGCCGGATTAGCTAGGAGCTTCTCCAGGCGAGAACCGCTCAACCATACATGATAATACTGCTGATAATACATAATACCATAATGTGATTTTCACAATCCTAAGGAGTGACTGCTCACTTTCATTCATTATCAGAAACATTAGTGTGACTGACTGAATTGGTCTCAGAAGCTAGAAAACAGCAAAACAGGCACGGAAAGAGCTTGCAGATAATTGGCAGGTGTTTTGTTAATCACGGTATGTCAGGAGATGCTTCATTTGCACCTCTTATGTTTTTAGGTGTTTTTAATGAGCGCTAATAATACGTTTTCTCTCTATCTGTTTCCCTCTCCTCGACAGGAGACTACATCCTTGATGCCAAACCAAAGGAGATATCCGAAGCCCAGCGGCTCAACTATGAGCAGGTAAGGAGCTTTGACTCATTTCTGCAGCCCCCCACGCTTTGTTTACAGACCCAGACCTCATTGGTCTAGAGTCCACTATGTTAGAAATCCCTCCATGGTAGCTCCACCTTGTTGGTGTACATCTCTTTTGTTGAGGTGTAGTTTGTTTTAACCATCCTCTAGTCTTTCATAAGTTGGCAATTTCTGACCAGACACCTTCTCTGGACGTGATTTTCTGAAACACTTTCAGCCTAGCAGTGACATTCATACCCGCGCCGCCACTGTCATTGTCACTGAAGTGCTAAGAATGATCACCCACTCCAAAAGTATCTGGTCAGAAACTGGCCACTGATGGCTGTTAAATTGTACAGCAACAGATGAGTTACAGTCTGTAACTGTACATTAACATCGAAGGTGGTTCTAATAAGGTGGAGGAAACACAACAGAAGTGTTTCCAATAAAGTGGCCGTGAGTGAAAGTACCAGGTGTTTCTAAGAAAATGACCAGTGTATGGAAGCACTAGGTAGGTGTTTATAATAAAGTGGTTGTTTATTGTTGAAAACACTTCTTAAATGAGTGCCACAGGAGCAAGAGGTGTGAGAGGCATGGGACACGATGTTAACGCGCGCACACAGAGCGATCCTGCTCACGCAGCAAGAACGTTGGCACCTTCTCACCTCCGTTCCAAAAATAGCTCCCTCTGGTCTCATGCAGTTTGAGTACCGTTGAGCTCTGTGCCATCCGAAGCCCATAGAAGTGCTTTCGTTTCTTTGCGTGGTATAACAGCTAGCCTAACTAGTGTAGCGTGTCTATGTGTGTGTATATAAACAAGAAAAGATGGCAGCAGGCACGGAAGTTACGGGACCAGTGATCAGAGCTTTTGTGATGACTGTGGTGGTCCTGTCTGCCAAACTGGCCCTCCTGGAGTCATAGAAACCGGTTTATAGGCTGGATTCACCCACGTGGTTACTTCTGTTCCTCACACGAATATCACAAATGAAATAGGCCGAAGAGTATTATTTAATCATAAAGCTTTTTTACTCACCAAAGTGCTGCTATTTATAAAATGCTTGGGAGCTGGAATAGGCCTCCCAGCTGGAGGGGAAGTGGGATACAGACAGTTTGGGAGCGAACAGATTTCCATAGTAACCCCATCTGCTTAATGGGGACAACCATTCGGACCAGGCATAGGTGGAGTTAACGTTATCTTAACGGAAATCTTACATCCTCTGTCATTCCAGATTGCGGGGTCTAAATCGTCAGGTTTTACTTGGAAAACGCCTTTCTTTTGTTTATTTTTGTTTTTTGTACTTTACTTTGGTTTCCTATGCATATCTGAAGTATAAATGAGTAATAAAATAAGAAATGAAATAGAAATACATGAATATATACCTTTTAAAAAGACCTTTCCATTCATGTATTATGTAATCTCCCGAACAGATACAACATTGCATAAAAATAATCAGGTACTTCAAGAGCGTATGGGTTTGTTTTGGGGTTTTGTTTTGTTTTGTTTTTTTAAGAAACTTTATCTTAAATCACAAATCTCTGAGTGTGCTGCAAGAAGGACGTTAAGGATGGAGCTGCAGGGTAGAGGAGAAGAGTAAGGGGCAGCTGAAAGTAGAAGCAGCAGCCCTTAAATCACAAATCTCCATTTTTTTTACTGAATGAAGAACAAAGCATGCAAATGATAAGAGCTGCGTGGCGTTAATAAATCCAGGCCTTTCTCTCCATTTTCATTAAACGCTAGGCAGTCGCACGTCCAAATCGATTCAGCTTCAGCTTAAACATCTTAAAACCTGTTTATTTTACAGAAATCAAGATGAGCAGAACAATTTGTTCATAAATTAAGAGGTACATACCTTTTCTAAAAATGTGACACGATTTAAAAACGTCTCCTCAAACATGGTGGCACTTTCACTAAAAGCTGTTGTTGGTGAGAAGCCAGCATAACATCAAGCGCTTGTCAAAACAACCAACTGTTGCAACTGAGATACTAAACCACATCTTTCATGACGTGATATGGACCATCAAACGTCCAGTGTCCAGTTACTTTCACATTAGATATTTTTGGAGGTTTATTTTTATGACTGCAGACTCGATCAGATTTGGGCATTGCCGTCTACATTCACAATACAGAACATGGTGTAAGATATCATCGACATTTAAAATTGAGCTTGAAACTTTTCACCCATAAACACATAAATCACCTGATTATATTAATTACATTCAGTTGATTGGATATCTATTTGCCTCACAGCAAGAAGGTCCTTCTGTGAGTGTTTACATGTTCTCCAATGTCTGTGTGGGTTTCTGCCAGGTACTTTGGTGTCCTTCCACAGTCCAAAGACATGCAGGTCAAGTGGACTGGATAGTGTGTCTGTGTTTTCTGGATAGTGTGATAGTGTGTCTGTGTGTCTGGATAGTGCGTCTGTGCATCTGTAAGTGAGAGAGAGAAGGGTGGACTGGTGACCTGCCTTATGCCCTATAAGCCCTAGGAGAGGCCCCAAAACCCACCGGCCTCCCTAGTTAAGGATAAGTGGTTCAGAATATGGATGGATGGATATCCAATCATGAACCAGCACTTTTATTACTGTCTGTGCAGTTTCTTGGCTGCTCTGCAAGAAATTTATATTGCCCTCTTTGTCCAACACCAATGCAATAACAAGCCAAGCAGAGCTGGAAATATTTTCTTGTTTTATGGCTGCTTAAAAATAAATTGGCAATAAATTATATTTTAAAAAATCTTTTGTTTATGAAGTTGAATGATGGCTCATCTCCAGTATCTCACCGCTGTCAGGACTGACTGCAGGGTGCCTTTTTCGAGCTGGACTGAAAACGTACCGAGTACTCATTCTCTTCCAGCCCGTCCCTTGCCGTCCTATTAAAACATGAAACACCTCCTACAAAACATTTATAATCCACATTAACAGTATTTTATCAGACCCCCAGATCTCTTCAGTTTCTAATTAAAAGGCTGATGAGCTGTCTGGAAAAGGCTCTGAATTCTCGATTGTGTAATTGGAGAGTATGGAGTGTGTGTGTTGGGGGAGGGGATGGTGTGTGTGTATCTGTGTATCTGTGTGTCTGTGTATCTGTGTATCTGTGTATCTGTGTGTGTGTGTGTGTGTGTGTGTGTGTGTGTGTGTGTGTGTGTGTGTTGGGGGAGGGGATGATGGGATGAGGCCAGGCATAATGTGCTTTGTCCCCTATAGAGAGCATTACATAACACAGCATTAGACTCATGCGGCCTGAGAGGGAGGGGGGGAGGGCATGAGCATGTCTTCTCACATAGATTTAACTGTTCAGGGATGCATTGCAGGAGAAAGAGCAAGAGAGCGAGCGAGTGAGCGAAAGAGGAAGTATATATGTGTTCATGCTGCTGTCTAATGCGTTTTTCTCTTCTTTCTTCTCCTCCCTTTTGTTAGAGGAAATTGATGGAGAACCAAAACACCTGTGAATGTTTACCTGTGTGAACCAACAAAACCTCCCAAATGTCAAATCTTGTAACTTTTCAGGAGAAGGAAGCAGACATTATTTAAAACAAAAACAACTTTCCATGGAAGTTCATGAAGCAAGATCATTTTTCCAAGTATTTTTAGACCACTTTTATCTTCACAGTGTAAAGGGTCAGCTGGTATTTTCACCAAAAAAAGGGCAAAATGGAGATACAAGTTTTTGTTTAGACAGCAATTATGTTTCAGCTGCTCACTCGTATCTAAAACAGGCGCTGTATTATATAGATGACATTCATTACTTTACTATTTACATTATTACTGCTATAAATTATTACATTGCTAATTGCCTCATTAATAAACACGCCTCATAAATTAATTTCTCATAAATTGTATATATTGTATTTCTAATTTCTAACTGAAAAAGTCATATTAATAATTTGAGTTCTGAGTGTAGTACTGAATGTAATATTTAACACAATCTACTCTCAGATACAATTAAAGCAATATGAAAAGGTATCATTTTGTTTACAGTGCATGCAAGCTGAAAGGCTGGTTACTGAATGTGTATGTATGTTGCGTATGTGTGTGTGAGAGAGAGAAAGAGAGCGAGTGACTATATAAGAAGAGGAGGAGCTGCTCCTTATTATTCTAAGGCTGTGGCCGAGTTTAAAACATGCGTGACTGTGATTGACTTCAGCCTAATTATAAAGCTAATGGTGTGCTGTAGCTTTATGAATATGAAATAATCCTGAGATGTTACTAGGGGTTGCACACAAGTCCCTGAGTTTAAATTCTGGACACAAAGTTTAGATCAAAAAACATGTTCAGAATGTTTTACATTTTTTACAGATATCTGAAGTCCGGTGTTCCTGTTTGGATGTTTAGAAGAACTCCAACACTTCATGTCAGAGAAACGACTCTGCCCTGTCCTTGCTGGGGAATCATCCTTTTGGTTTCTGTTTTTGAATTTCAGGAAGGAGGTTTCTGATGTTTCAAACGGGGGACTTGGTCACTCCGCTTTTCCAGTCTTGCAGACTTGACTTAGGTGTTGGCTTGTTTTAACGTTAATCATATGTGTGATGTTCTCCTGGGAGACTTTTGGTTCTGCATTCATGTGGACGTTACTTTGACATGGACCACTGACCGGAACATCACTGCAGACCAGGTTCACCCCTTCGTGGCAGTGTCCTCTTTCAGCAGGATTATGCTTCCTGCCACACTGTAGTGACGGCTTTAGGAACGTCACAAAGAGTTCAAGGTGTTGATGTGACCTCCAGATTCCCCAGGTCGCAATCTGACCGAGCATCTGTGGGACTTTGTGGACAAACTAGTCAAATCCAAAGTGACTCCACCTCACACTCCCAGGATCTGCTATAATGTCTTGATGCAGATACTACAGCACCTTCAGAGCTGATTTGGTGGCAGGAGGGGAATCTTCACAATATTGGGTGGTTTTATTGGTTTGGTCGTAAGAGACCACAGGTTAAACATGTTTTTAAATCGATATAAATCATCAGCCTGTCATATCTCTCACATCTCTACAATTTTAAGCAGAGTTGAAATCCAACTATTAAGAGTATAAACTTATAAATCTAAAATTTTGACCAATCGGTTATCGGAATCTGTTTCTGTCAATCTGCCATGCTGTTAATAGCAAAGATTGTGTACTGTGTGCTTGTATGTGTGCTTGTTTGTGTGAGAGAGAGTGAGAGAAACAGACATACAGAGACACACGGTGCATAGCATACATTTTATGCATGAGCCATATGTATGACAAGTGTATGTGTCACTGTGTACAGCAGCAGCTGTCACTCCACGCTATTCATTATGTCTGCCTGCCTGCCTGTTCAGAAATGCAGCTTTTTCTCTACAAACTGTTATCATCCTTCACAGTGTTTTAGTGTTTCAGAACGAGTACCTGAATGCTTGCCCTCAGGACCACTCTTCATACATTAATAGTGATATTTCAGCATCTTCTGTTTCAGTTTGGTTAATGGGACATTCTATAAACATTACGTTTAAGTCATTAACAGACTGCTTATTCTCCATCATATGCATGCATCATGCATTTCTGCTTTGCAATGTCAGGATATTTCGATGCATTTTTACACCCCAGTCTATAAAATAAGTTTTCTGCTCAATTACCCAGCAGTGACGATACAGAAGTGACCTCATGAGTTAAATCTTTTGTGTTCTAATTGTCTGTTTATCTGCTTTACTCATTGGAGAGCCATGATCATACTCAGTTACTAACTTAAGGGTCGAGTGTGTTTTTTGGGACTGAAATTACTTTGAAGGGTGAATAAAGCTCCGTCAGGTTTGACAAATTGGCGAGTTTTTTCACTGTACCTATAAACATGAAATTTAAAATCACTGAATTTATGTATGTCTGTCAGTCTGGCGCTGCCTTGGGTGTGCAGACAGCAGACACCTGATCATCAGAATTAATTGGAATACACTTCTCTAATCAAACACAGGTTTATTTCAGGTATGTTATAATGATGCTACAGTATTACTGCATTTCTGCAGTTTTGCTGAATAGCTGCCAGCGTCTTCAGTTAGCAGTTGTTGTCTGTGATGCATGTGATGTATTTGTTATCTGTCATGTTGTCCTGGTAATTAGTTTGGGCTGAAGTTCTGTTTTCCTTTTGAAATGTCTTCGCTCTCACTCCTGTACCGTCAAGTGTATTTTTGAATGTGGGCTTAAAAGAGTGAGGATACTTGGACTAAAATAGCAGTGTCTCTGAAGTGTGTGTGTGTGTGTGTGTGTGTGTGTGTGTGTGTGTGTGTGTGTGTGTGTGTGTGTGTGTGTGTGTGTG
>JBBPCX010085931.1:0-26505 GCA_037974365.1 Hydrocynus forskahlii | reverse complement strand
TGAAAGGCAGAATTGTGTTTTTAGAGTTGTTCACGTCTGCCTGAGTGGCTTATATTTGGTTACATTGCCATTTTTTTTAAATAAAGGTAATTGTGACAATGAAAATTGTTTTTTAACAGTATGTATTTCATGTAAGTTTTGTGGCAAAAAAAAATGTCAGAAGGAACTATTGGCCCGCGGGCATCTTCACTTTATCAAATTTGGCCCTCTTTGCTAAAAATTTGGACACCCCTGACTTAAAATGTCAGATTGTGTCTCAATCTACCCCTGTCTTGTCTTATTACTGCACTTCTTTCTCTCTGTTAGATCTCTGAATTAATACAGATCAGTGAGGCTACTAGATCACACATCTATTTATAAATGACTCTGAAGAAAGCCTGATATTAGAAAAGAAAGCCTGATATTAGACATCTTTTTTGTATCAAAGGCAAATCATTACTGTAAGGAGGTTTCAACATACAGAAAATCATACTTTCAGTGAAGGGCAATCTTAATACTTCAACAGACCAAGACATTTTGGACAACGCCATGCTTCCAACTTTGTGGACACAGTTCTGACTTCAGCCCCATCTAACACCTTTACGCCTTCTCGTCCAACATCTGTGCCTACCCTCATAAATGCTCTACAGAATGAATGGGCAAGAATTCCCACAGAAACACTTGTGGAAAGCCTTCCAAGAAGAGTGGAAGCTGTTCTAGTGGGACCAACTTTATTCTCCTTCTGTATATAGTCCTTCTGTATTTGAATGCATTGTCAATAAAGTCCTTCTTAGTGTAATAATCAAGGTTCCCAATACTTTTATCCATATGGTGTATCTATATTTGTAAAACACCCCAGGCACCAACATCTTGCTATACAAGTATTGTTGGGATAAAAACAAGATCTCCACTCATGGATTTATCTGATGATTCCTCATAATATTGGAAATCAGCAGTACTCTATTCGGCAAAGAGAATACAGAAGATCAAACAAATTATAATGTTTCTAAACATTAATGTTAATCCAACAATAAAATGACTCACAAATATATATACACAAAAACTGCATAACATTCTTATGTCAAGTCTAGAGGACAAGGAAACCTGGTGGTGGATTGATGAAGTACAGGACAGTATCCAGAGGAAGAGGTTGGTGTAAAAGAAGAGAGATGAAGAAAGTAGGCAGGCGTATAAGGAGATGAACCATCAGGTAAAGAGAAGTGGCAAAGGCTAAAGCTGTGGCGAGTTGTATGAGAGGACACAATGGAGGGAGAAAAGGAGCTGTATCTATAGGCCAGGCAGAGGGACCGAGCCAGGAAATATATGCAGCAGGTTAGGGTGGTAATTGATAACGAGGGAAATGCACAGGAAGAGTGTGTTGAGCAGATGGAAGGAGTACTTTGAGGAACTAATGAATTGAGGAGAGTAAGTGAGAGACAAGGCTGGAGGATGTGGAGACACTGAATCAGGAATTGTGGGGGATTAGCAAGAAGGAAAGCTTTGAAGAGGATGAAGAATGGAAAAGCTGTTGTTCCAGATGACATACCTGTGAAGGCTTGGAGGTATTTAGGAGAGATGGCAGAGGAATTTTTGACAAAACTGTTTAATGCACTCTTGGAGACTGAGAGAATATCAGAAAATGCTGGTACCAATTTTCACGAATAGGGAGATGTGCAGAGCTGTAGTAACAGAGGGATAAAGTTGATCTGCCACAGCATGAAGTTATGGGAAAGAGTGGTGGAAGCTAGGTTAAGAAGAGATGAGCAGGAGTCTAGTTTCATGCCAGGAAAGAGCACAACAGATGCAGTGTTTGCTCTGAAGGTGCTGGTGGAGAGGTACAGAGAAGGACAAAAGGCGTTGCACTGCGTCATAGGAGAAAACCTATGACAGGGTGTCTAAGGAGGATTTATGGTATTGTATGAGGAAGTCAGGACAGGCAGGGAAGTATGTGAGAGTGGTACAGGATATGTAAGAGAGCAGTGTGACTCCTACAGCGAGGTCTGCTGTAGGAGTGACTGATGTGGATGTGGGTTTACACCAAGGATCAGCTCTGAGCCCCTCCTTGTTTGCCGTGGTGTTGGACAGGTTGACAGACGAGATCAGACAGGATGACATTGTGATCTGCAGTGAGAGTTGAGAGCAGGATGAGGAGACGCTGGAGAGATGGAGATATGCTCTGCAAAGGAATGAAGGTTAGTAGGACTAAGACAGAATACCAGTGCGTGAATGAGAGGGAGGACAGTGGAACGGTGAGGATGCAGGAAGTAGAACTGGCGAAGGTGGAGGAGTTCAAATACTTGGGGTCAACAGTCTAAAGTAATGGGAAATGTGAAAGAGAGATGAAGAAGAGAGTGCAAGCAGGGTGGAATGGGTGGAGAAGAATGGCAAGAGTGATTTGTGACAGGCAGGTACCAGCAAGAGTGAAAGGAAAGGTTTACAAGACGGTAGTGAGACCAGCTGTGTTGTCTGGTGTGGAAACAGTGGCACTGACGAAAAGAGCTGGAGGTGGCAGAATTGAAAATGTTTAGATTTGGGAGTGACAAGGATGGACAGGATCAGGAATTAGTTCATTAGAGGGATAGCTTGCATCTGACCTTTTGGAGGAAAAGTCAGAGGGGCGAGATTGCATTGTTTGGACATGTGCTAAGGAAAGATTTTGAGTATGTTAGGAAAAAGATGCTGAGAATGGAGCTACCAGGGAAGAGGAACAGAGCAAGGCCCAGCAGGAGGTTTATGGATGTGGTGAAGGAGGATATGCAGAGGCAGTTGGTGTGAGAGATGAAGATGCAGAAGATAGAAGGAAATGGAGATGGTTGATCCACTGTGGCAACCCCTAATCAGGAGCCGCTGAAAGTAGAAGAAAGTTTTCCCTCTGTATCACTGAACACATTGAGTATAATATGTCCTAACTGTGTTTGGCTAAATTTTGACTTTCAATCACTATTAAATTCAGTATCTAATTTAGCCATTACTACCATATGTATTGAGTTTAAGAGAACTATGTCATCAGTGTTAAAATCATGTTTTTGGAAAGCATCGTTTCTTTGTTAAGATAAGATGTGCATGCATCCGTGCCCTTATTAATACCTGGCATTTTCTGGCATATCTAATTATGCTCAAGTATCAGACATCCTTTGAAGTTTCTCAGGGTGCACAGAAAAATTAAAGCACCCTAACAGGAGATCGTGAAAATGTGACAGCAGACTCAGGGTAGGTGCCACGATGGACCAACCAACGATGACTAACACACAGGGATACATATAGCATGTCAAAATGTGGAACACCTGGGAAAAGGCGGTGACATGGAGGAGTGACTACACTGATGAAGGGGCAGGGAGAAGGTGGAGCAGAATATCAAAACAAAAGGCCACATGGCCCAAAGTTAAACAAAGGCAGAAAGGGGGAAAACAAAGCAAGGCACCAACATAATCATCATCATCATCATCATCATCATAACAACAACAACAATAATGATAATAATGATAATCATAATCATAATAATATATTTTAAGAGTATCTTGATAGAGTTTGTAGAGCCAGCAAAACTGATCAGTCTAGCTGCCTACAGTTCCAGTGTCTGTCCTCTGGAATGCAATAGGCCTATGGACCATCATCCACCTAAACAAAAGACAAAGGGAAGGACAAATAAATATAAAACTAGCCATTAGTGTGTACAGTGGTACCTTGACTGACAAGTATCCCAACTTACTGTCACGGTACCAGTCAGGGACCGCTAGAGGTCGCTCCTGAACCAAAGACTTCCCACAAACCACAGCTGAGGAGAATCAGTCTAGGTCTAATTCACCCTGGTAGGGGGTGTATTTAAGGGGCTCCTTCTTCAGCTGCGGCATGGATGCACTGATGTTATGTTTTGTTTTTTTCTCTCCTGTCTGTCTTCTCCTCTACCCTTCTCTCCTCAACTACCTCATCGTCCTTTCATCTGGCCCCCGTGCCTTGTTTTCATTTCGTATTGTCCTGTTTTTGCGCCTACCTCTCTCCTTTTCGGTCCGGACCGGACCAGCGTGTGACACTTACGAGTTTTTCAAGATACTAGTGGTCTCTCGGCCGACTTTTTGGTTTAAGTTGAGAGCTAAAATTCGAGTTATGAGCATTTGTGCATGCTGTTATTTTGCAAAAGTTCATTTATCCATCCATCCAAAGAAAGTGAGTGCGAAGGACAGTTCTGAAAAGAAGCAGACGATGTGCATTGAATTAAAGAAAGAAATTAGAAAAACATCACCAAGGTATGCGTGTCGTCGACTTGGCGAAGCAGTACGAGAGTAGCACTTCTACCGTCTGTACCTTACTGAAGCAGCAGGAGTCGATAAGGGCTATAACGCCAGCATCTAAACAGCGGACATCTATCCATGAAAATATGGAGAACTGCTGATGGTGTGGTTGACGGAGAAGCAGCTTGCTGGAGATCACTTAACAGAGGATCCAGTCTGCGAGTAGACTCGATCTGTTTACACCGATTTGCTGCAGCAGACCCAGGCACTTCGGCGAACAAGGCATCGGGTGAGCCACCAGTCGGGGCTGGTTCGAGAATTTAAAAAAGAGGACTGGCATTCACTCGGTTGTCAGGCGTGGTGAAGCAGCGAGCGCGGATATGAACGCAGCTGAGGATTACCTCAAAACTTTTGCCAGAAACTTTTGCCAGCTGAAGCATCTTTAAATTGTCTGGTCTCCAGGGCAAATGCTGTACATTATACTTAATCAAACCAGTTTACTGCAGTGCATTTTATTGTATTGTGTTTTTATGAAATATGCGTTATTTATAAGCACATTTTTCTTATTTAATAGCAAAAAATGCTGTGTTTTTTGGAGGTCCGGATCAGATTAATGGCCTTTCAATTCATTTCACTAGGGAACATTTATTTGACATATGAGTAATTTGAGTTACAAGCTCCGTCATGGAACAAATTAAACTCGTAAGTCAAGGCACCACTGTAGATTTTTCATAAGAAGAATATAACTGAAGTTCCATAAAGTGTGTTCCAGCAGACTTGTCCTTTTGTTACTATTCACTGGCTCCCTTTGAGGTGGCATGGCACAACCACCGCATTTAGACTATACTTGGCCTGTTTGTGCACATGCAATTTGAATCTCAGATTTCATATCTAACCAGGTTCCTAGTTATGCCATCCTCAATTAGCACCCAGGTCAGTTTTATTGAATTAAATATTAAAATATAATTTTAACTCCAAATGTATCACACACTGCTCATCACTTTTCTTTTCTAAGACAGACGACAGCATTCAGTACAGTGTGAGCACCTACCAAACTCTTCATTACTCTCCATGGCATGTTTGTCTCTCCTCAGTTTGAGCTCTGGTTGTGTGAATCCAGCCAAACCAAAAATAAGAGAGATGAGTGCAGATTTTACTTTTTCCCCATTATTAATAAAAACTGAATAATTTGTTATTGTATACTATACCTGACCAAAGACTCCTCTGTCACATCTTTCAGAACAGATCATCTACAACCCCTGAACAATGCTAGAATGCTTCATGATTAAAAATCAGCATCACGATTCGGTCAGTTATCCTGCATCTGATCAAGGCTGTATTCATCAATTCAGCATGTCAGACAAATAAAGCAAGTTATACTTGCTTGTACAATGATTTTGATACCTTTATGCAGTCATCCATCTCCTACATCGTTTGCTCTCTCACCTGGACACCACTGGGAGCACTGTGAGAATCATGTCCTTTGATTCTTTGAGCACCATCCTACCCACAATCCTGAGGGACAAGGTAGAATACAAAGTGGACCATCACCTCGCCACACGGATCCTGTATTCCTCACTAACCGACCACAGTATGTGAGAACCCAGGGCTTTGTGTTGGACTGGGTCTTCTGCAGTACAAGGACCCCGCATGGAACAGTTCTGGTGTTGTTTCTCTTTACCATCTATACTGTAGACTTCACCTACAACTCCATCAAGTGCTTCCTGTACGAAGGAGCAGGTGGTAGACTTCAGGTGACACAAACATCCTCCACCACAGCCAGTGAACATCTGGGGCATGGACAATGAGGCTGTGGAGAGCTACAAGTAGCTTCATCTGAATAATAATAAACTGGAGTGGACTCAACACAAATGCTGGCTACAACAAAGGGCAAATAGCCTGTACCTACTACAGAGGCTCAGGTCTTTCTGAGTGCAGAGGCTGCTCCTGAAGACTTTTTATGATTCTGTAATGGCATCAGCCGTCTTTTACGACGTCTCCACTGGGGACAGAAAGAAACTTAACAGGCTGAAACTGAACAAGCTCTTTTCTAGGATGCCCTCTGGACCCCGTGGAGGTTGTGAGTGACAGGAGAAAAGCGGTTAAGCTGTCATCCCTGTTGGATAACATCTCCTACTCCATGCAGGAGACTTTGACAGAACTGAGCAGCTCCTTCAATGACAGGCTGCTGCACCCACGGTGTAGGAAGGAGAGATTCTGCAGGTTTTTCCTTCCAGCTGCTGTCAGATTACAACAAACATCTTGCAGTTGACCACAAATACACAAACAAACACACACATCCAAACATCATAGACCGATAAATGCAACATTTCCCCTTGTGTGCAATATTTCTGGTAATACATGCAATTTTCCGTGGTTCTCTGGTGCAAAATGTGCAATTTTTGGGATGAAAGATTACTGTAAGCCATGCGAAATCTGTCTTGGTGCATTGTTATTGTTTGTCAATGCCTGCTGCTTGTGTATATATATCGGGTGTTCATAAACATATATATCCACTATGTACATATACACATACATATAGGTTTATATACACATATATATTTACATACACACACGCGGATAGCAGCTTCAGTACAGCGTTCTCTCATACTTTCCTTGTTTTTGTTTATTTTTTGTGTGTTTGGTCACTCGGACCACATTACTTTTTCCAAAGATCAACTGCTAAACATAAGGCAGTTGTCTCAAATAGTTTTTAACTCAGAATATACGAACAGAATGTGAGCCAGCTGTTCCAGAAACAAAAGACCAGAAAATCCCCAGGACCAGATGTTGTATCACCCTCCTGCCTCAAAGCCTGTGCTGATCAGCTGGCTCCCATCTTCACCTGTATCTTCAACAGATCCCTGGAGCTATGTGAAGTTCCCTCCTGCTTCAAATGCTCCTCTATCATACCAGTCCCCAAGAAACCCACCATCACAGGACTGAATGACTATAGACCTGTCGCCTTGACGTCTGTGGTCATGAAATCCTTTGAATGCCTTGTTTTAGCCCATCTGAAGGACATTACAGGACACCAGCTGGACTCCCTGCAGTTTGCCTACCGGGCAAACAGGTCAGTGGATGATGCAGTGAACATGGGACTGTATTACATCCTGCAACATCTCGACTGTCCAGGAACGTATGCAAGAATCCTGTTTGTGGACTTTAGTTCAGCTTTTAATACCATTGTGCCTGAACTCCTCTCCTCCAAACTCTCCCAGCTCAACATGTCACCTGCTACCTGTCAGTGGATCACCAGCTTCCTGACAAATAGGAAGCAGCAGGTGAGGCTGGGGGAGGTCACTTCTGAAACACGGCCCCTTAGTATTGGTGTCCCTCAAGGATGTATCCTTTCCCCACGGCTGTTCTCCCTCTACACCATTGACTGCACCTCCAAGAACTCAGCTGTTAAACTCCTGAAGTTTGCAGACGACACCACCGTCATTGGCCTCATTCAGGATGGTGATGAGTCTGCGTATCTGCAGCTGAACAAGCTCAAGAATGTAGAGCTGACAGTGGACTTCAGGAGACATCCCTCAATACTTCTCCCGCTCACCATATCAGACAGCCCGGTGTCTACTGTGGAGACCTTCAAGTTCCTGGGCACCACCATCTCTCAGGACCTGAAGTGGGAGACCAATATCTCCTCCATCCTCAAAAAGACCCAGCAGAGGATGTACTTTCTGAGACAACTGGGGGAGTACAGTCCTCCACAGGAGCTGCTGATCCAGTTCTACACTGCAGTCATTGAGTCTGTCCTGTGCTCCTCCATCACAGTCTGGTATGGAGCAGCCTCTAAACAGGACAGGAACAGACTGCAGCAGACTGTACATGCAGCAGAAAAGATCATCGAGGACCTGTACCTCTCAAGAACCAGGAAATGGGTAGGGAAAATCATCACAGACCCCTCATACCCTGGACACAGACTTTTTCACCTGTTGCCCTCTGGCAGACGATATAGAACCCTACAGACAAGGACCACCCAACATAGGAACAGTTTCTTTCCCCTCGCCATCTCCCTCCTAAACATTTGAACTGTCTCACTGCCTCACACTGCTAGACTGCAACTGCACTTTATGTACACTGTTGTATTCAAGAGTTAGATTGTTTATTATATTGTATTGTTGATTTATACATTTTGTGTATGTGCATGTGTGTATGTGTATGCATATATATATATATATATACATACATACATGCATACACATATTATTATATCTTCACACATACATTTAGATATAAACACATGTTCAAATAATATGTATCTACATTTGTTAACACTTATCTTTATATTTATAAATACAAATCCATATTATGTATTCATACTGTAGATTGTGTATCATTGTTTATTATATTGCTCAGTACATTGTTCATTGTGGTGTTTATATATTGCTGTGTTGTATACTGTTGTGCTTGAGAGACACCATCGACCGGAACCAACTTACTTGTATGTGTTCGCTCACATGCTTGGCCAATAAAAACAATTCTTATTCTGATTCTATGGTTATATTATTGTATTATTTGTATAGTGTGTTTTTTATATTATGCTTTTGTATATATTTTTTTATGTATTTTTTTTATATTATACTGTTTTATATTATACTGTTCCACTTTCTACCTTGGCAGTGCAAATTTCCCACTTGTGGGATTAATAAAGGTTTATCTTGTCTTATTTTATCTTAATAATTGCCTGTGCATACTTCTGCGATTTCATACTCATTCTGGCTTATTAAGCAGATCAGAGGGGAACCCTCTAGGCCAAGAAGGTTTTTCTTATAAAATCATCATGCTTGTTGCAGATAAATTCTGTGAGCATTACAGTGATGCTCTTATTTCATTGTTAGGTAGGAAACGAAAGCTTGAAATTTTTAAATGCCCTCCCAAAAAGTTGTTCAACTGGGAGGTCTCTATACGATTTACAGTGAACGTCTGAATATAAAACTGGTCAACAACCTGGTTTAGAGGGAGGCTTGGGCTACAGATGATGTTAGTGGTCTAAAAGAAGAGAGGTCTTATTGTCCCTGTACCCATTTTTGAGCATGTATTCCCCAACAAGGGGTCCCTAAAAGAAACAAGGCAGATGTATGAGTAAAATGACTATGTGCAGAACATCAATCACTCATGCTCTCTTCATACACACAGATGCTTGGGCAAACACAAACAAGCACATATTGTTCCTTTTATGCAAAAATGCACACAAATCTATATTAACATATTAATGAGCTAACTACAGCTGTAAATGTGTTAAGCACCATTGCTATGTGTTCCATCTCTTGGATTCACTGCACAGTCAGGTGTCTGGTAAGGAATACATTCTTTCCCTTTCATCTATAACATACCATTTCTGCTAAAACCAAATTGATGACCATAAAAAATTTGAGTACCCTTGCCTCTCAAGTTCAGGAAATTTTAATGCACGAACCCATCTCCGTGGCTAGCGGGAGGAAGTTCACCTATCATGGAAAACTGTACAGTCCTTGGAAAAAGTTCCCTCATCAATGGCATAAAGTTAAGAAATGCGTAGAGAATGTAATATTTGCTTTACAACAATTAACTACATTGAGAGTGTTTGACTGATAGAATTACCTATGCTGTTATTTGTGACAAACATGACATTCAGGTTAATTTGGCAAATACTGAAAAAGCAAAGCAAACCTGATATTGACAGTAATGGCTCTATCTATACCACAAAGGCTACTTTTTGACAGAGGGAATTTACATTACTAAAACACATTCGACAGAACATTGAAGGCTTTTTGTTTTATTTTTTATATTTTGCAGAACTGAGTATAAAGAGCTTCAAGAAGAAAAATGTTGAAAGCTTTTATAAAAATCCATTTATGAGTAGAGGAAAACTCTAGTTGAAGCTGCTAAGGAATCGTTGAAAGAACAATAAGATGTTACAAGATCTTTTACAGACGATCAGTAGGGCATCATCTAAGGATTGTCTTTAAGGAGTGAAACCAGTATGTTAGCCCTGATAAGAGCCCCAACACAGAATACATTTGTGAAGCAGTCACTAGGACAATTGTATTTAGTCTTGGACAAGTGAGAGTCCATGCTCAACATTCTCATGAAGAAGAATGGTCCTGGACTAACACTGGTACCATTGTTTGAACAGTTGCATCCCTTAAGTTAATGTCAAGCTATCACCATTCAAAGTCTGTCTCCAGCAATAGTTCAAGCTCAAATCAATCAAGCCTGGGCTCTACAAGGAAACAAGAAGCTGCTGCAGGAGTATCTGCAACACAAGCAACCTTGGAAGATTTTAAAGAGCATGAGTGCCACCTACAGGAGCTTGAAACACTTGAACCTGAGGGAAGAAATAACACAGTAAGAAGTGAAATATGCCAGACTAGAAAGCATTACAAAGCAAGTGTATAGAGCTGGAAGGCTTGGAGACCAATAGGAAGCAAAATGCACGAATGAAGGTTCATGAGCAAGAAGTTTTTTCCAAGATCCAGTACAATAGCTCCACTGTAAATTGCAGATTTCATGAAATGGGACTTTAGTTTTTAAAAATCAGTAAATGGTATCTGTGGGTGCTGACAATTCATAAAAAAGGCTGTTTCTGAATGAATCAAGTTTTCACAGACAAAAGGGTTGTGCTTTCTATGTCTGAAACCTGGCCACCACACAGAGATTTAAGATGATAGAAGTGTCTTTGAAACATGTAAAAAGAGATGAGACATCCAACATGTCAACATGAATGAAGTGTGAAAGATAATTGAAAGAACAGATAGTGGAAAGAAGAAAATCCTCATAACCATTAAAGGAAAAGGACAAGGGAAAGGAAAAGTGGACAGTGTCCACAGAAATTAAGGACGTGTAAGGTGAGGTTATGTCCAACAAGGTTGTGCAGGATCTTATAACACCCACACGTCTGACAGTACGTTGACTACAACAAACAAACCAGATTGTGTGGTCTTAATATATGCACTCCTCCATGCTCAAAGTGACATTAAATTTACAGGCAAGGCCAGTGCTGCTGATTGTTCACTCTCCTCACCGACAAGGGAGCTAGCAGTTCCAAGATTAAGCAAATGGACTATTTCTTGTCTCAAGCACTATTTAAGGACTGGTACTGTAGGAAGTAGTTGCGAAGTGTTACCCACTGTGATGTACCAAGTAGTTTGTGTCTTCTTTGTTTGACTGGATTTTTGACCACTGTTTGTTTTTGACTTATGTCTCTAATCTTGACCATGATACTCCTGTTTTTCACTTTTTGCCTTGCCTCTATGATGATGTTTTAAGGATTACAAATTTGAATTAGCTTTGTTACCTCTGTCTCCCTGGCATTGATTATACACTGACTGTATTCCTGAAACCGAAACTTTTATCCACAGCTGAATCTTTTCTCCAACCATGCTTACAGAAAGGCAAGGCAAGTTTATTTATAAAGCACATTAAGCACATTATCATACACATACATTATTTGTGTGCTTTACAAAGATAAAATGCATAAATTAATAATTCCTTACTAAAAGTAAGCAATACAATAAGTATAGAAGAATAAAATAATAAATACAATAAAAGACCGATTTAAAATACGTTTAGCAATAGTACGCAATATAAAAGAATATACCTGTAAAATGTATGATTTTTGTTCAGTATCACTCAGATAAAAGTAGAGCCACCTGATTAATTAAAGATTAATTTTTGTTCCTTTTAACATCAAGGGGCAGATCTGATCTCAATGGGGAGCTGATTTCAGTGTGCTGCATTATTACTAAATGACATTTCATCCCATTTAGATTCAGATCTGTGCACCGCGAGCTGACTAGCTCCCGCAGATCCAAGAGTTCTACCAGGCTTACATTAATCAAATATTTCAGAGAGATATTCTGGGCCCAAAACAGGAAGTGACTTTTAGAAAACTGGTAATACTTTGACTATGAGTCATATTTTGAATATTGCATTGACATAAAATCTCTAATGTTACCTCTGTTATTGAGATGCCAGAATGCCGTGTGGCATGCGAGGAGCCGGGCTGGTTGTGTATACAATCTGCGGTGAGGTACTGAAATAAACCTGTAAAGAAAAATACTTACCTGTGTACATGTCCGTCCATTTGCTTGTGCGACCCAGAGATCCTAAAGGGTGCAAATCAAACTTATCAAAATAATTTCCTTATAGACGGTTGGGGTCTTTTCACCCTAGCCCACCACACCATTTAACTTGGCATAGTCGGCAGGATCTCTTGGTGCACAGCAATGGGTGAGGTGCAGGAAAGCCGTGTGGGCCCGGGGTGGTTTCCCTGGTTCTTAGGTGGGTCTTGGATGCCTAAATTTGATGGGGTAGAAAAGGGAAAATTTAAAGAATGGTGGCGTACGGTTGAGATTGGCATCTGAGCCCAAGATTTAACTGAGGTACAGCAAATTGACTTTGTTTTGAGCGCCTTAGAAGGTGAGGCAAGGCGAGAAGTAGAGTTACAGGCTGAGGCACAGAGGGACACTGCTGAAAAGATTCTGAATTTTTTGGCAGGAGTTTATGGGGAGGAAACCGGGCTGGCTCGGCTGAGGGCCGACTTTTTTATGTGGGGGATGATGATGATACGGCCCTATGAAGCCAGCTGGTGGCGGGGCTCCGGAGTGGGCCTGGGAAGAAGGAGGTACAGCAGCTGATCAGACGAGCAAGTTGGCTCACGTTTAACGAAGCCTGCCAAGAGTTAAAAGAATTGGAACATGAAGACGGTGAGGGGGACGAGGGGGAAAATGTTGAGGTGCCGTGAACTTTAGTGCCCCCTCCATTGCAGCAGCGGGGGAGGAGAGTGGTAAGAGCAGGTGGCCCTCGGTGGGATGAGCAAGGGAGGCCCATCTGTCTGCAGTGTGGGGAGGCTGGCCACATGGTACGAGCATGCCCAAAGCGAACAATGGACTCGGCTAGTGCCAGAGGGTTGCAACCAGAGGTGCGAGCTGAGCCAGCTGCAGTGACCCTGAGGGAGGTGCTCGTTGGGGAAAGCCCCATCCTCAAGGTGTTGGCCACTGGAAGGCCGGTCCCGTGCATTTTAGACACCGGCTCCCAGGTAACCCTTTTTTGGTAAAAGCTTATATATGCGTTGCATTGGAGACACACAGGTCCAGGATGCTGGTGAGATCCCCTGGATGACCCTGAAAGCAGTAAATGGGTTGTCTCTCCTATATGAGGGCTACGCGGTGCTGGATTTTATGTTGCCGGGGTGGAGTTTCCCCAGAGAGGAGTTGTGATCGTGGAAGACCGGCACTTGCCCGCCCCATATGGGTTATTGGGGATGAATGTGATCAGGCATTGCTGGGAGGTGCTAAATGCTCGGGGGGGTTCACAAGTGTCTCTGTTCCATGGGACCAGGCTTTGTCAGTGTGCCGGCGCCTCGAGGCCGTGCTGGAACCGGAAGTGTGTGAACAAGCGGCCCACCTGAAGACAGAGCGACCCAAGGTGCTGCGCCCCTCTACAGAGGAAGTCGTATGGGCGGAGGTGCCCCGGGGCCAGCTGAAGGATGGAGAACAGGTGTTGGTGGAGGACTACCGAGGGGGCAAACAAGAATGGTGTGTAGGCCGTACTGTGGCCTGCGTGCGTGGAGGAAGGGTGCTCCTGAGGGTATGTAATTTAGTGCTTCACCTACAGAAAGAAGGTGTGGTGGAGGCTGAAGTGCGGCCTGTGGTTGGGGCCCTCCCAGAGCAACTGAGAGCCCTGGTGGAGAAGGGGGAGGGTCTGACAGCAGAAGAGGGCCAGCAGCTGCAGGAGCTGCTTGAGAGATGGTGTGGAGTGTTTGCCCGACGTGAAGATTATGGGCGGACTGACGCCGTGTACCATCACATCCCCACAGGGGTGGCTGCCCCCATCCAAGAACGGTATCTGCTGCCTAGCCTCTATCCAGAGCTACAAGGTCTCCTCCAGTCGATGCTGGAAGGGGGCGTGGTGAAGGAGATTTCCAGTCCCTGGGCCACCCCGGTCGTCCTTGTCAGACAGAAAGATGGGTTTTGGAGGTTCTGCATCGATTATCGGAAGCTCAACGCAGCGACCCACAAGGATGCGTACCCACTCCCCAGGATTGAGGAATCCCTGACAAGGCTAAAGCGGGCGGCCTGGTACTCCACCCTGGACTTGGCAAGTGGCTATTGGCAGGTGGAGGTCCCTCCCCAGGATAAAGAGAAGACTGCCTTTGCTACACCCATGGGCCTATATCAATTTGAACGTATGCCGTTTGGTTTATGTAATGCACCTGCAACGTTTCAGTGGCTTATGCAGAGGTGTTTGGGTGAGCAAGTGCATGATCATTTATTGATATATTTGGATGATGTGATTGTGTACTCCTCTGACTTCTGGTCGCACCTACGGCATTAGGAGAACGTATTCCGCCACCTGGAGGCCCATGGGTTGAAGCTACAGCCGGAGAAGTGCAGTCTTTTTGAGCGGGCCGTCTGCTACCTTGTTGTGAGCCAAGATGGGGTGACCACAGACCCGGAGAAGATTGAGGTGATAAAAAGCTGGCCCCAGCCAATGACTGTGAGGGAGGTTCGGTCCTTTTTGGGGTTTGTGGGGTATTACCGGAGGTTCATTCCAGGATTCGCCAAGAAGGCCGCAGCCCTTCACGGGCTGTTGAGGGGAGTTGGGGCAGCCTCACACCAGAAGGTGGCCTGGACAGAAGAGTGTGAGTGGGCCTTTGAAGAACTGAAAAGGGCTCTGATGGAGGCCCCGGTGTTGGCTTTTGCTGACTATACAAGACCCTTCCAATTATATACTGATGTGAGCCTTCAGGGGGTGGGGGCTGTGCTCATGCAGGTACAGGCGAGCCAGAAAAGGGTTATCGCTTATGCTAGCCGGAGCTTGCATGAGGCAGAAAAGAATGACCAAAATTACCAAAATTACCTACAAGAAAGAGTATACTGGCCCGGCCTGTGGAAGGATGTAGAGTGGTGGCAGACCGAGTGTGAACAGTGCCTGACTGGAAGCCGGGGCAAAGGTGAGACCCCACCCCTGGAGGTAATTGCTGCCAGTTACCCATGGGAAGTGCTAGCGGTGGACTACTTGTCCTTGGGGCGGCCAGGCGATCCATATCCATATCTGTTGATGGCTGTAGATGTGTTCTCTAGCTTTGCCTTTGCAGTGCCAACACTCGACCAGACAGCGACAACGGCCGCCTGGGTGATCTGGGATGAGGTGATTCGGTGGTACGGGTGTCCAGAGCGGCTGCTGGCAGACCAGGGGCCAGCGTTTGAGTCACAGGTGATCCTAGAATTGTGTGCCTTGTATGGATGCGTTAAAGTGCGAACGACTCCGTATCGCCCGCAGGGAAATGGAGCCTGTGAAAGGTGTAACCAAACGGTACTGAGGCTATTGAACACACTGCCACCTGAGGAACAGAAGCAGTGGTGAAGGCACTTACCTGAGTTGGTGCAAACCTACAACTGCACCCCGCACAGCAGCACCGGCCTGTCCCCTTTTTGGGTCCTGTTTGGACACCAGCCCCATCTCCCCGTGGATCAGCAGTGGGGAGTGAGCGATTTGGCCCCAAGGGAGCCTGGAGTGAAGTGGGTACAGGAACACCGGAACCGGCTGTGGAGAGCTCAAGGTGTGGTCGACCAGGGGCAGCAGCGGCGTCGGCAAGGGGACGCACGCTACCAGGATCCAAATTGCCATAAGTGGGTGCTCACACCGGGGGAACGGGTCCTGTTGTGGAACATCTGCCGGCGGGCTTTTGAGGCTGTGTCCGCTGGGCTGGACAGTGATGGCTCCAGAGGCGGAGGATGAACATAGGGGGGCTAGCGTCGGCCCTCGGTCAGGTCCATCTGTCCCCTTCGGTTGGCCAGGTAGGTGGACAGGCGAGCGGTCGGGGTGGGGGTGGGGGGGTGTCGTGTCCCGGCATGACGGGCGCTGTGTTTTGTGTTTCCTGTTTTCTTTTTTTTGTTGGTTAAGAGTGTGTTCTTTGTATTTTGTTTATTTATTTTGCTCAGGCAGTGCCTTGGACAGCTGGGGTGGCTGTATGGCCCGCCCCGTACGATCGGTTGGTCAGCTCGGGGATGATGAACTGGAAAGGGCGGGGTTTGGGGCCTTAAAAGATGGCGGCCACCAATATAGAGGAGGCTCGCTCCGGGAAAGAAGGGAGCACGCCGGCTTCCCAGACAATGGACTAAACATTGGGACTTGGTACAAGCTGCAGCCTTGGCTGGACTGACTGGGCGACAAGGTCTCATGTGAGCTGAGGCTAGAGCGCTCGCCTCTTAGTCCGGCAGAGCACCAAGCCGAGTCAGCAGCTAGCGGTTAGCCGCTAGCCTTTTGTTTATCTGCTTCCTTTCTGGTTGTGTGTAGGGGCTGTGGGAGTCGGTGTACAAGAGCACCACGGAGGCCAGCACGCCAACAGAGGGAGGAGCGGAGGGGCAGCAAGGAGGAAACAAGACTCAGACCCCCTGCGCTCTCAACCCGACCAAAGGGAAGTAGCCTTGGCTAGCTGGGTGTGTGTGTTAGCCTTTGAGGTCGGGTTGGGGGAAGAAAGTCTGAGGTCTCATGCTTATGTTGGCAGGTTTGCGGTGCGGGGCGGCAAAGGTGGAGGACACAAGAGCCAGAGGACGACAATCGGATTCTCCAGGCCACGACTGGAGGGAGAGATGCCGGACTGAGCGGCGTGTGAAGAGCTGGGCTGGTTGTGCGAGCGGATTTCCCCACGGGTGGTGAGCGAGCGAACACTAGAGAGGGACAAGCACAGTAAATTGGGCACTGCCTGGGTTTTTGTTATTTGTTATTTCTGGGGTTTTTTGGGGGCCTCATGGTGGAGCGTGGAGGCCCAGCAGTTAAGTTTGATTTGTGTTTTTTTCTTTCTTTCTTCTTGTCAGTAACTGTAGGTTGTATTTGCGTGTGCTTAGTGCGCCCCTTCCCAATTCCTTTAACCCTTTCTCCCTGTGTGTGTGTGTGTGTGTGTGTGTGGGTGGGGGGGTTGGGGGTGCTGGGTTTGCTGTGACATTTACTATGCTTGGCTGTGCCCTGGTTTATCTTGCAGTGGCTATGATTGGGTGTGCTGTGGCTATTCACGGATGAACCAGGGGAGGGGGTTATATTAGCAGGACCTAAACCGTACAGAGTATACAATCTGCTGTGAGGTACTGAAATAATCCTGTGAAGAAAAATACTTACCTGTGTACGTGTCCGTCCATTTGCTTGTGCGACCCAGAGATCCTAAAGGGTGCAAATCAAACTTACCTTAAAAAAACCCCCCAACCTTTCCTTATAGACGGTTGGGGTCTTTTCACCCTAGGCCACCACAGCTGTTTTAGCAATAGCTTTAACATGATTATTGAAACCAAGATCCCCGTCCATTATTAAATCAAGATTTTTGGCCTGGATTGTGGTCTTTATTGACCAAGATTCAAGATGGACACCAAATTGCAACCATCCTTCTTTGTTCCCTAACAGAGCTATCTCTGTGTTTTCTTTATTTAACTGAATGAAATGTTGCTTCCAGCCATTTACTTTTTCAAGGCATAACGTGAGTCTATGGAACTTATTTGGTCAAAGGGTGAGATAGATCTGGGTGTCATCTGCATAACTATAAACCATCTTGTATTCAGGGCAAATGAGGTTGAGCGGAAGCATGTACAAGTTGAACAAAAGTGTCCCCAAGAACAGATCCTTGTGGGACTTCATATAGCATGCCAGTTTTCCTCTGTGTCAGTGGAAGATAACCCTTCCTGTCAAAGCATGTCCTGAACCATCTGATGGTTCCTAAGACCTGATCCAATTTTCTAATCTGTCTAGTAGTGTTTTCTCAACAGTGTCAAAAGCTGCATTGAAATCTAGCAGTACAAAGACAATTACTTAAAACCTGAATTTGTATTGATATGTCATTAATACTTTTATGAGAGCTTTTTCAGTACAGTGATGTTGCCAGAATCCTGATTTTAAAAAATTAAAGTAATTATTTAAAGTACTAAAAGGCAACTATTTAAAGATACACACATGCAGGCTTTCAGGGATCTGGTTTTATTGGGAAAACAAGCAACAAATGCTAACAAGATGGAGCACTGGCTTGAACTGCAAAGGGTTACAAACAGGCTACAGACAAGGGAAGACCATTCAGGAACACATACAGGAGCCAGATGGGCAACGGCCCTGTCAGGAACACACACAGAAACAGTGAAACAAAATTCCTCCAGGACCATAGTGCAACAAAAAGAACATCACAGAACTACACATGTGTGGCAGGAACAAAAAACACAACAGTGCAAATAGAATGAGTGCAAAAAAAACACAAGAGCAACAAAACGGGACAAGACAACAATTAGTGCAGTCAACAGTAACAGTACCAGTTTGAATTAATACAGTATTTGAACAGATACTGTATTCTACCAGCAGAGTCATTAAGTGTGCAAAAATGCAGACAGCAGTAGACAGCAATCCATAATTGAGCAAAAATAGCAGCAGCAGGACAGATAATGTGCAGTATATAATAAATATAGGGCTATTTACAGTGGCACTTAGATGTGTAAGTTGTTTGTTTATGGCAGAACAGTTCAGAGAGCAAATGCATTCTGTTAAGAGAAGCAAGAAGTTTGGGTCAGGGTTGGGTATGTGTGTGTGTGTGGGGGGGGGGTACAAGTTATGTGTGATAGCGGTCTTCTCCTTGTCATTGGGGTGAACCTCCACCTGCCAGTATCTACTGACCAAGTCCAGAGGCTGCCCACTTCGGCACCATCAAAGACTTCTTAATACAGGGCAATGGATAAGTGTCTTTGTGCATCACCCACATTCAGCTTGTGGTAGTCCACACAGGACCCCCACGAGACATCCTTCTTGCACACCAAGACAATGGGGGTGGCCCACAGACTGGTGCCCCCCTCAACATGGTCTTCAGCAAGCTCCTCAGCTCCCAATAGAGCCTCAGTGGGACTGGCCGACAACGCTCTCGGACACGAGCCACCGCCCATGTAGGGATGCAATGGTACATGGAGTGACACTTTTCTGTCCTGTACTCGTGCCCCAGCCTGAGCTACACACCATTCCTGCTAGCAGGCCAATAGTCCTCAATCAAAGCCTGGTTCCCGTCTTGCAGTTGGCCCCAGGGCACTGCTGTCCAGACCGCAATCACCACTCCCCACTGGGGAATCTTCACCCCCGCAATTGTGAAGACCAGCACTGCATACCCCACGTACAGGAGGGACAGCTGGTTCACCACCTTCAGGGTCAGCCACGGAACATCCACAGCCCCCCTCAGCTCTGTGCCCCTAATGCACCACTGCGGCTAAGAGAGTGACCTGTGAGCCTGTGTCTACTATGCACAGGACTGGCCTTCCCACCACCAGCACCTCAAGCACAGGGCTATCTCCTACCAGTGCCTCCCTCAGGGTCACTGGTGATGATAATTCATTAAACTCTGGTTGAGCCCCCGACTGCTTATGGTCATCTTCCCTTCACCCGGGCAATTTCTCGCCATGTGCCCGGGCTCCCCGGAGTGCAGGTAGATCAGCCTCCCTTGATCATCCCATCAGGGTCCTCCACTATCAGTGGGGGGAAACAGCTCCATCGGTGAGATAGGGGCGGTGGTACTGCAGTGGAGGACGGCTGCGACGTGTCCTCCAGTTCTTCCATTTGCTCTCTCATTTTGCATTGCAATTCATCCTGTAGTGACACCAGGGGTGTCAGGAGCATTTTTAATGTGAGGGGGACGCATCAGTCTACGCATAGGGTGCGGGGTTTGGTTGTGTGGTAGGGTTTGGGGGGTAGGGGTAGAGGCTTGGGTGGGTGATTGGATGGGTTGCTGCATGCGTGCAAAGTCTCGGTCCTTTTAGGGGGTGGGGGCAAACCCAGAGCGGATTTCCAGTGGTATGTGCGTTCTCCTATCGATTAAGTGGAATAGATTCTTTCGCGAAAGATTCAAGATTCAAGATTCAACAGTGCTGGGTGAACTAATATTTTATGTTAAATGTCTGGGGGGTCCAAATGAGTAAATATGAAATGTGAAAGGGACACGTCCCCCTCTGCCTGAATGGCGGTGAGGCCCATGAGTGACACCCACAGTGCCTCCCGCTGGAGGTAGGAAGGTCCATCTGCTGTTGACCCCCTCCGGTGTCATCCCAGCTCTTTCATCCTTCTCCACCTCTTTCGCCTCCTGGCACTTCTTAACAAAGGTCATGGTGGCTGGCCCGCCGGATCAATAACTGCAGTTCCCTTTTACCTGAAATGATACTGCGATAGATGAGGGATAAACGACCCCTGGCAGCTGCTGACAAGTAAAAAAAGTCAGCCCTTGGCCGGCCCGGTATCCTCCCCATAGAGCCCCTATTGAAACTCTAGAATCTTTTCTGCTGTGTCCCTTCATTCATTTTTTTCCTTCATAGTTCAACCTTCCTTTTAACACACAAATCACAAAATCTACTTGCTGTACCACTGAAAGGGACTGGGCCCGGATGCCCAAATCGATAATCCGTTTCCATTACTTAAAATTTCTTGTAGCTGTACCAGCTGTGCCATCAATAGCTGTGGCTATTTTTCCACCCTTTAGGATCTCCAGGAGCCACAGCAAAGGACAAGACAACACACCATAAATACATTTTCCAAAGGTTTATTAGGCATAACACAAAGCACAGGCTACACTCTCTAACCCTCAGGGTCCCCTGTCTCCTTCCCAGCTTGGGTGCCACTACAACCCTGAATGATACATGCTCAACCACAACACAGTAACCCACTAATAAATCTTATTAAAGAAAAAGAAAAAATAGAAAAACAAAAACAAAGCAAATATGTCCATGGGCTGACACACTGCCCTGTGCAGCCCAACAAAAATAAATCCAAAGAAGTCCAAAACCACCTAAACAAAAATGCCCAAACCCAGGCAGTGGCCGCTGCACCCTCACCTCTGGCTCTGTGGATCTGCTGCCACTTGCTTCCCCAGTGCTTTGGATCCTCAGACTTCCTCCCACTGGTGACTTGTCTGGCATCTCCCTCATGGCCCTCGCAGCCCCCAGTCATAGCGCCACGTCTCTATCTCTTCACTGCACCCCAGTCTTGCTGGCCACATTGCTGCTGCTCCGTCGCTAACTTCAAAACCTTCAGGAGAAATCACACAGCACTGAGATACCTCTGCACCCAACCTGGCCTCAAAGAAGCATCCTTACTCTGAGAGGTTCAGACAGACTCATTCAGAAAGATTCAGACAGACTCATTCTCATGCCAAGCCATGATATGGTTTGGTGTGAGAGAATACTCTATAGTACCTTGAAGAAGGTGGTGAAGACGGGGGGCAGTCTCCTCATTCTGTGCAGGAAGTAGAGACACTGCTGGACCTTCTTGTTTGCTCTGTTCCAATCCTTTGGGGGGATGCACTCTCCTCATTCTGTGCAGGAAGTAGAGACACTGCTGGACCTTCTTGTTTGCTCTGTTCCAGTCCATTGGGGGGCATGTGCTCTCCTCATTCTGTACAGGAAGCAGATACATTGCTGGACCTTCTTGTATGGTTTGTTCCAGTCCATTAGCCGTTGCACCTTCTCTCTGTATGCCACCTTGTTGTTCACACTGATAAACCCACCATGGTCATGTCATCAGCAAACTTGAAGATGTGGTGAGCTGTGCATTGAGCTCTACCAGTCAAGAAGTCCAGTAGCCATTTGCAGAGGGAGATGTTCATGATAATGGATGTGGTGTTGTAGAGTCTACATAGGAAGTACAGCCTACTTTGACCTTTCTTGTATGTGTCCAGAGAATTCTTTGACCAATCTTGATTAATGACCATGTGCACACCAAGGTATATAGTCCTGAACAATCTCCACATCCACCCCCCTGATAGACAGGGGAGTGACAGGAGACTGATCTTCTCAGGTCTACTACCAGTTCTTTGGTCTTGCTGATATTGAGCTGCAGCTGATTCAACTCTGTGTTGTTCTTGAAGTCGGATTTGTACTGGGTGAGAAGGAATGGAGACTGTTCCCTGAGGTGCGCCAGTACAACACGGACATGCATGCCTATAGTCACACGTACTGAGGATTTTCAGACAGGCAGTCTAATGGAGACTCATTTCTGAGACTAAGGGAGCATGAACCTGCATAGCAGACAGCTTACTCTGCAGCCAGGCTGGCTGAATGGTGTTGAAGGCACTGGAGAAATGAAAAGGCACATTATACTTAGGGATTTACCTGGCTTGACAAAATGGCTGTAGGCATGGTGCAGCAGGTAGATTATGATGATCTACTTGGTAGGCCTGGTAGGCGACCTGAGGGGGTTTTGTGCTGGCTTATTAAGGGGGCAGAGGGTATCCGGGACCAGCCTCTCGAAGACCTTCATGCTGTGTAAGGTGAGTGCAACTGGCCTATAGTCCAATGAAGCACTGGGGTGTACCTTTTTCAGTATAGGAATCAGACACAAACACAATGCCAAATTACCTGTCAGGTGGGGTCTACACAAAGCAACACCACAAGGCACCAGAAGTGTGTCAATGGAGCAAACACACAAGGTTCCAGCAAGTAGCAGATCTCCACACAAGAGGAGAGAACCAGGCAAATGGGAAATGGAGACCAGAGCTAGAGAGGAAACACAGAAAGGCAAACATACTCACAGAATCATAAGTGTGAACAGATGTCAGCCTCATGGTAGAGGTGGCTTAAGTAGAACAAAATTAACCAAGTCCAATTACACAATTATAATACTAAAATAAAATAATGAAATAATCAGAATGAAAAGGTTCCACTGTAACTTTAAACACTGTATAGGGTAGGTAGCCTATTCAGCTTAAATTCAGACTGTCCAAAAATCCAACTGGAATCAGCTACAAGGTTTTGAAATCACTTTAGCCTACTTGATCAAGCAAAAACCCAGTCTTTCACTGTGTTTGTGTATGCTTGAATCAAGCTCTATTTGGAGAATATCCTCTGTGAGGGATGCTATTAATTTTTTTGCAGCTCTGGACAGCTTTGGAAATCTCTTCTCATTCTTTTCCCACCATTTCAGCTGCCCTGAATCACTAACTGTCCTTTATATACTTTATGTAAGACTTAATCTCTCTGCCCTCTTCACATGACTGTTATTCGTCTTCATCACTGGTCAGCAGCATTGCCATCACCATGCCCTCTTTTTCTGTTTTGGATGGATGGTGGGCTCATGCTCCTCCACCAAGTCCCTGTGAGTGCTTTCCTCTTGAAAAGGCCTGTCAGCTAGACTCTCGGCTAGATTTACCCCGCTGAATAAGCCTCAACCGTTTGCTCATCAGTGAAAAAAGAAAGCTTCTTGAAATGTGGGTCAAGAACAGAAGCTTTGATGTAAATGTTTCTCCCCAAGTGCCTCTCTTTGAGCTCCCGTCTTGTGTCAATCTCTTTGGTCAGCATAGTCTTAATGGCTTTAATGACCTTGCCATCATCATCATGCACCACCAAGTGTCGTTTGTTAATGTTCATGAGCAGACAGCGACTGTGAAATGTGGACTTTACTCTTTATTTTGTTTCAATCACTAAATTTTCCAATTATATTAGGTTGTATGTAGGAATTTGAAATAGTTTATTTTATAAATAAATGTAATGTGTTTAAGTCACAAAACTGTTCTCTCTATTTGGAATGGTAACAATATACTGGAATTTTCTGTGAAAGTAGATAGTGTACTACAAAGTACACAGTGAAGGCACCACGCCACATATTTGTCCTTTTATTACACACTTTTAACGGTCAGTCAGCTCAGCACTGATGGCTGGGAATCCAGGATCCTGTTTATTAGAATGCTGTGATAAATTTGTACTCTAGTTTCACATCAGCTTGACAAGGAGGCATGCCCTAGGCACTGGTTACTTGACGCTGCTGGTCAGAGACTGCCTGCTGGTGTCATGAGTGGGTTACAAGCATAATATATTATATAAGCTCCTACAATTAGGATAACAAATATAAGGAACAACAGCCCAATGATTGTCTTGCCAATCTTAATGGTTACTTATCCATTTTAAGTGATAGGCTGTGTTACTCGTTGTCAAGTCAGATGGTAGAAGGAGTTGATAACACTTTTTAAATTTTTACATAACGCATTTTACATCTCCAACTTTTTCAAAATACTCCTTCAATTCATCAATACCTCACACTGTGTCTTACCTCACATCCATATCTCCAACCTTTAAACTAACATTCAAGCTCATACAGAACCCTGAGAGCAAACATGTATTGAAAGAACTTTTTACTGCTGGAACTGTTTTGCACCTAAAATCTATAGATCAGATATGATTCCTATGTGAAACTCAATGGAAAAATATACAGAGATGGAACCATAATATGCTTGTGCAGTCTGATATTTTTTTTTTTAAGACAGCAGCATATTTGTGTATGAATTATTTTGCCCAGTTTGCGGTCTTCTGAATCACAGCCATTTGATAATCTTAATATCTATGCTTTATTCTTTTTAATCGTATTGCAATATCAGTTTTTAAGTTTAACGATTTTAAGTTTCAATTCAAATAATTTCTAGTATTAAAAAATCACATACATGTAGAACACATAAATGATGTATGAGACACTGCTACACTCCTACTCAAAATATGTTGCAGCTTTGGATGGGCTCAGCTCCTGATGTAAGTAAATTTAGCAGAGGCCAATAACAACTTAGATAAGTGAAGTATTGTCTCATTTTACAGGCAATCACATTATAGGCGAGTGCTAGACCAGTGCACCATCTAGTGGGCATAATTTCACATTCCTCAGAGAGACTGAGACTCATGTTCATGAAGTTCTTTTCACAAAATCACTCTCACATAAAGAGATCTCACCAGCTATATTCTTGACAGTTTCAGTCCCTTTCAAAATGAGCTGTTTAAGGGCTCTGTCACTTTTATACAAATAAGCTGTTGCTGGCCACGCCCCACCCATCCCATGCTTACATTGTGCAATTACCACACCTGAAAATGGCAGAAAACAGAGGTGCTATCTAGACCCCGAGTTGGACCCAGAGGAAGATGAAGAGGAGCCACCTGCACAAACACCTTCACAAATGCAGCAAGCGGTTTCTGAACGGTTAGTCAACTTTATGCACATGCTCGTAAAACCAGAAGAAAAAAATGGCGGACTAATCTGGTGGGTGGGGGCTCGACAGGTGAAGGGTGGTTATCCTGACGGCGGATAAGGGAGCTGTCCAAACGGCTCATAGAAGCATATGATTCCTGGCAAACAAAATCTTCAATTCATTCAAAAAAAACATTTTTTTTTCGCACTTGGAGTGTTTATAGGAGCAGTAGAGACCCAAATGAAAATATAAAAGGATGCAAAAAATTGAATTTTGCATAATATGTCCCCTTTAAAGAAGTATTTGAGGACCTTTTAACATACATTCACATAATACAGACCACTGTAAATCTTTACCAGTTTAAGGATTCCTCCCAGAATCTATTGAATATGCAAAAGTTTTTCCATGCCTTTAAAAAGTTCTGTATAATCACACCTCATTTACAAAATCTGTTCTTGAAAGAAACACCCACAGAAATCCTGTTTTGGGGAAACTTGAATGATTAATCACTTGTAAAAATATACCAAGATGGACACAGGCTACTGCAACTTAGTTTCATTTTAAATATTAACAAAAGCCTAATATACATGATCATCTGTTAACCTAGCAACCATGCCACAACTTAAAGCTATCAAATAGTCTTAGATCCATTTTCCAACCCTCTAAATTAACATTTTGAACAAAATCATGAAATTTTGTGGTGATTCTTTTTGTTTAAAAGATAGCCAAAAATGTAAATGGTACAGTTTTTCACGATCTGTTCTATTAAATATCTTTGTTAAAAAAATAAGTTCGAACAGCTGTCATGATACAGAACTGTCCCTGACCTCAACCCCACTGAGCATGTTTGGGATGAACTGGAATGGAGATTGTAAGACGGACTTTCACACCCAACATCAGTCCCTGACCTTATATATGTTCTACACAATGAATGGGCAAAAAATCCCACAGAAACACTCCAAAATCTTGTGGAAACCCTTCCAAGAAGAGTGAAGTCTGTTATAGCTCAGAAGAGGGGGGACCAACTCCACATTGAAGACTATGGGTGTTTTCACATATAGTCCTCTTTAAAGGAACCAAACTCGGTCCTCTAAAAGTGGTCCAAAAAGTGGACCAACAGAACTCTTTTTTTTTTTTTATTCCTAAGGAGCTCTCAGAACTTTACTGCTTTGCATTCTGGATAGTTTTCACTTCGAACAAAATGGCTGCTGCTATGCTGTAACGGTCACCTCGCCCTCGTCCCGTCTGTCCCGGTCCCTGTCTCCTGTGTATTAATTTTCCCTTCTGGTCTCCCTTTGTTTTCTATCCGTCCCCTTATTTCTGTCCAGGTTGTGTGATTCCCTTGCTCCCTACCTAGTGTGTCTG